>JACXGI010006948.1:0-39478 GCA_016801175.1 Esox masquinongy
ATTTTCTGAGATACTGAATTTGGGGTTTTCATTAGTTGTCAGTTATAATCATCAAAATTAAAAGGAATAAACACTTGAAATATATCAGTCTGTGCGGAATGAATGTATACATTATACAGGTTTCATTTTTTGAATGGAATTACTGAAATAAATCAACTTTTTGATGATATTCTAATTATATGACCAGCACCTGTATATTTGTATAAGAATTCTCTCTGGCATTTCTGGACCTTTTATAAGATTTTATTTATACACTGGAATTATTTTAACTCCTATTTGACTGCATATGAGACAATTCGAGAAAGCAGAATTACTTTCACCGTTTTTTAGCAGCATTTCTGTTAGTGTAAGGGCAATGTAATGCCATTGGTACAATCTTTTTTTTTGTTTTATGTAACAATATACCTAGTAAGATATTGGAATGCCCCCTGCATTTCCTGTGTAAATAATCTTACTTGTACAGCAGAGAATGTATACTTGTTCTTTCCTATTCACCTGGTAAACTATGGCAAGGTCCTAGGCTTGTGTGTGGCTAGCATACATTTTACTGGCCGTTGTGCTGCCTCCTGACCATAAAGCCATTGTATAATCCATTGAATTGCTAGACTGACAACATCCTGTTTATTCAACATTGAGCGTAATCTAATTCCCAATCTCTCACTAAAGTAAACCTGCTTTACTAAATCAGTCACTCTGACAATATCGAAGTGGCTCAAACTAAAAACTTTTGCAAAAAGAAGAATCAAGCCAGTAGCTGTTTGAACAACAGGGATCACTCACCCAGAAAGCTTGAACAGCTAAAATCATGTTTTTGGCCTCGATGAGAGAAGTCCTTATCTGATAACAGAGTGAATGGCTTGTCACCAAGGGAGTGTGATCATATTCATGTTGAGAGCACGAGTGGGAAGCTGTCTTCACAGTATTTTAAACCCGAGCATTATCACATAAACCGATGAAGTGGTGGCAGAAACACTTTACACATTAAATTACATTCAATTGCCACGAATTAGAATGCAGAATACAAGGTCTGTGCTTCATGTGTGCAGTTGTTTTGTTCAGGTTCCCCTCTGAACTTGACAAGATAATGTCCTTTTGTGAGACATTCGAGATGTGGTTTATCATGCAGTCAACCTTTTTCTTTCACATATTCCTATATTAACTGGACCGACATATTGTGATAGACGGCCTTAGGCTGAAATGTTTGGCCACTGACATAACAGAAACCATTTATAAAATACGTGCAATTTCTGTCAGTAAACCCCATGTAATAAAGATCTTCTCTCCCTACAGTATACTCCCAGGTATACACTCTGGTTTGTCCCCATGGGGAACTCTTTTATGGTTCTACGTAGAACCATTAGCTAAGGATTCTGCCGAGAACCTTTATAAATAGTTCTATCAAGAAACATTTTACCGTTTAGAGGTTGACATAACTCTGCAAGAATTGTTTAACCAGACTTTAAAATATAGGGAAACACGGGTGAAGACACATCAACTAGTACAATGTGTAATTGATGACATAAAAAAGCAAAGTTTGGAAAATATTGTACATGTGGATATCAGCATGATTAGGGGCAACAAAGGAAACTCTATTTTCTGTCATTTCAAATAGTGTTTGTTAGGAATGTGCTATTTTGCACATTCATTAAATTTTTCAAGTTATCCTCCATAATGTACAATTAAACAAAAGTTATTATCATTTTAATAAGTCAGGATTTGAATTTCCAACCGTCTTTAAACAGACAAAAAAATTGTTTTAATTAGTCTGTAATACTGTAGGCTATTTATTAAATGTTAACATCCTACAAACACATTGTTGGCTCAATAAATTATTGAGGACCTCCACGTAGACAGAAAAAATCAGTCATCAAATTTTGCCTTGAGCTACAGTGAAATCTGGACAGATCATTTTAGGTTTTGCTTCATACAACCTTAAAACTAGTCTTAATGTCTTCATTTATGGGATGTAGATGCCAGTTATTCTGGAGATTTCATGATATTTAACTTTGGTCTATAGTTACAGTTTAGCTGACTCCAAAAAAGTCCACCTCACCGGTCCAAAATCCACAGGAAAATAACAATTCAAACTCCAGCCAGCGAAATTCAGATCTAGTTCTGAACCTCTCTGAATAAATTATTTCAGATGTTTTCCTCTTTTTTTTCTCCCAGCCCCCTAACTGACACACTTTCTGTTAATTCATCAGCAACATAGTGGGTGAGAGGGAGGAAGGATGGTTCAGCATCAAAAGACTGTCTCAGTGACTGGGGAAATACATCCCTCTCTTCAGTGTGCGTTTGATGATGTCTTTCTGTTTAAAGAACTCAATGACACACTTCAGCTGGGTATTGGCCTGCGTGTTAGCCTCTTCTCTTCACATGCTGTTGTCTCTTCAGTCCTGGGTTCAAGTACTATTTGAATTCTTTAAAATACTTGGAGTGTTTGGTTTAGTTTGTCTGGAGTGCCAGATCTGAGTGGCTTGTACTTTGGCAGCTGTTCTGTTAGTTCATCTGCACCAGACTAGCTCAGTCAAGACCAGATACATTTTCATGAAATCATCTTGAGTACCGTTAGAACTCAAGTCTGGTTATCTTTCAGATAGAGACAAGCTGCTGGGCTCTTCCTCCTATACATCGCCCAGTGTGCCAAAAGTTTTGTCCTTATGTACACAGTAGCAGTCAATGTTAATGTAGCATATTTGACATTATGTTAAGTTGTTTCTTCAAAAGATGCTGTCTTAGCGGTATTCCTTCATTTAAGGGTACTCCCTAGTTATGAGATCTAACTTAAAAGGGAACATGTGAACCAGTGAATCATGTTAGTTGAAGTGATTATTTCAACTAATCACTTCAACTAACATGATTGGGGGGGGGGGATATGGGCTGATTGTGGGGTATCAATGTATTTAGATTAATGTAAACTCAATACACTTGTGGCAGCAAGAGAATTTTACAGAATTAAAGGTTGCGGAGGTTGACTAGGCAGGCCTGCTGTACAGTGAGAACCACTGATGGAGGTGCGAAAGCAACAACGACAGTGTGTTGAACAAGCACAGTTCTGAGGTCAGCTGTCAGCTCACGACCCCGGCCCCGTCGCCGATCACCCGAACGCAGCACGCACCTTAGATCACAATCACCCGAATTCCGAACGCCTGTGCACACCCCCCTGTCCCTACACCTTGCCCTATATACATTTCACTTCAGTCCCCTGTTAGGTTGCAAGGTACTGCCAGTGTTTTTCTGCGTTCCAAGTATTTTTCAGTGGTAGATTATCCGGGTACGAACTTCTGCCTGTCTGTTTGACTATGTTGTCTCCTGCCTGCTCCCTTTGTTACTGTTGATCTCCGCTCACTGATCACCTGTGTTTCTGCCTGGCTATACGACTACGACGGTGCTTTGGCTTAATAAATACAGCCCTTCTATGCTTGGATCCTACCTCCCTACTCCGTATTCATTACAAAAATGGGTACGTCAAAACGATTCCCTTTGTTTTTACATCCCAAGGGTTAAACCGGGGATGTTTCCGGGTACAGCTCTAGCCAGGAGGCCAGTCAGGAACCTGAAAATACCTGATGCTCGAATTATTAAAGCTAGAGTAATGTGCCTCTGTGCCTCAATTTATAATCTAGAAGAAAAACATACTCTTTAGTGACATGCTGCTGGCGTATTCAAGAATCAGCTCCACATTAAAAAAATTAACAAAGAGTGGAGCTCTATTGATCTACCCATGGTAGCCTATGGTTTGGCTGTTTTAATTTGAATGTGAAGACAGAACAAAACAAGTAGATCACTTTATCATCACTATAGCAATACCCCCAAGTCCTGTGAAGTGGCAAAGATGTCATTAAAAGCAATGGAGCATCCCTGAATTTATGCCCAATACTGAACAACAATTTGTTTACCGGAGGTGGAAAGGCACTGGCCAAAAACTACCTGGAACTGGCAAAACATCAGTCAGGTGAGGAGATATTATACCCTTCCAAGGGCCAATGCCAGAGTTTGGGTGAATAATATTGCATGTCTACCCTATTTACAGTTAGGCCAAATGAAACCCAACAGTCCCTGCAAGCTCTGCCTTCTAGGCGATTTACATTGTTTTTCATCACAGGCTTCTCTAAACTAAGCATATGGGCATTATACTATTTTACTTAAAATATTATAAATCTTCTTACTGCACATTTATCCATTGACAGGTTACTGTGAATCAAATAGCTAGTCTTCAGCTATACTGTAGCTAGATTATGATACAGCAGTTTAGCAATAGATAGCTTAGCTAGTTTGATTATTAGCCTGTCTGTGAAATTATGAAATTGTGTAATAACACATAGCATTGTATTTTGGTCACTGGATATAGTGGATAACATACTATCACATTTCAAAATGATTTTAAAACAGTTTCTTGCACTCCAGATCACTAAATCAACCAATAGATGGTATTAACATGCCTGGCCAGAACACACCCATCTGCATATATGGTCGTGACAAGGTATTTATTTCATGTAAATGTCTCCAAATGACTCTGCCTGTTGTCACATTAGAAGATACAAAGCATTTGTCTCATTTTTAACTGCATCTCTGTGGTTGCCACAGCAACATGATTCACACAGATTTCTTCAAGAAATTTGATTTTTACCAAGTTAAACAGTTTTAATTCCTGAATTGTGAAATTGTGCAGTAACTTGAAGCCATTTTATAACTTTTGAACTACTTGCTCAAATAGATTTTAGTGTCATTGTGTAGACAGGTTTTCTGGCTACCTTGCAATTAAAGTAATATCTAACTGGCCAAAAGCCTTGTTTGGAGGGACACTGCATTGTAGGGTCACCCAAACATCAAAGTTAAAATCTGTAGATATGTCAGAAGCCTAATAATTAAGCATCACAACTGATGTGTAGCTGCCAAACAAATATTTCATACGTGGGTGTATGTCTTTTAAAATCTTCTTCATGACTTCACTATACCTTTCAAAGACAGGCCTCAGGAATTACAGGGAGAGACTGGAATAAGTACAAACATTACATTCTTTTGATGTAATGGATGATCAATCATCGCATCAATCACTCTGTCTATCAATCTGAGAGTAGTTAGGTTTCTCAAGCAACAGTCCATAATGGTTGAAAAAAGTGCTTCTGTGTTGTTGTTTGTATCAAAGATTCCACCTTTAAACATTTCAGAATCAAAAACACCTTCACTGAGAATCAGATTTACCCCAGCTAACTTAGTTAACTCTATACATCCTAAAACAAATGGCTTGCTTAGCTTGTTTCATACAGTAAACATACTGCCTCAAAATATGACTGTTATCAAAAATCTGGGTGAGGTGCTTCATGCAAACTCATGTTAACTAGCTAGTTAGTTACAAATTCAATGAGAATAGCTAGCTAGCATTTGGTGGAATGTATTATGTGTACTGCACTGGTTACCAGCATCTCCATTACCTTTTATAGTTTTAGGTTTGGCTGGTTAGCTCAGCTACGTAAACTAGCTCAGCTGATGTTAACTAGCTAACTCTGCCACTTGTTATACAAACTGCTTGCTTAGTGTGATGGGTGCCACTCCAGAGTCCCATTCCCTGTGTATATGGTTCCCAACATGGGATTTGGCCATGGTTTTGAATGTGCTATTGTGTACCTCCGCATGGTCTCATACAAGACCATTCTGCTCAAGATTTGCTGTGAGATATTTTGTCTGTGCACCCTTCCCATTTGGAATTACCCCAGGCAGTTGCAAAGAAAGACAAACATGTTTAAATGTGGCTTGTAAGAATTCTTCCATACAAAAGCATAAAAAATATAACTATATTTTACTTGGAAATATTGATTGCATGTTCTTTCACATCATACTGTGAAAGGCCGGGTGTTTGTAAAAGCATAGGCCGGGTGTTTTGTAAAAGCACTTTGTGACAACTGCTGATGTAAAAAGGGCTTTATAAATAAATTTGATTGATTGATTGATTGATACTGTACATTCTGTCCACTATGCAAGTCTTTCACAAACACATACACACACACACATCTGCTGGTCACTCAAGGTGTGTGTGTGTGTGTGTGTGTGTGTGTGTGTGTAATTAAATAATGTATATGCATAATATCACTTCTTTCTCCTCTAACTGTCCACGACATTCACAGCATCAGAACTATGATCAAGGAAATTGGCAGATATGCTTCAACTATATCTATACAGCACCTAGCTAATTACAGTATAACAAATACACTAATTATAGATCAATGAACACTTTAAAAAAGCTGTCCTACCCCTCATCCGTCGCTGCAATGCCTCTAGACTGCCAACATATTTCTGTGTGCAGTAATCTTGACCAGATAGTTTCAGTAGTTTCTTTTCTAAGCCCCCTACTCTCTTTTCCTCTCACAGCAATTATTTGGAGGCTGCAGTTATTTAGAGTCAAAACTCTTTTGACCTTGCAAGAACCCAAAACGGGTGTCTTTGTCAAGTAGTACGTACCAAATGGCACTCCATTCCCTCTATAGTGCACTATGTTTCATTAGAGCCGATAGGCCTGTCATTCGGGATACACACAAGGTAATTGCTGCTGGACAGGAAAAATAAATCAACAGAGCTTTTGTTGGGTTTTCTAAAGCACAGCTACCTTGTCATGTTGCCAGGTAACTGCAACATTGTGTGAGGGGCTCGTGTCAGAGCCATGGTTAATAGCATTTCTGGGCTCTTAAACAAGGTTTTTAACAGCTGCCCTGAGAAATGACTTGAAGCCCCTCCAGATACCTCTCTAGATACCTGCACAGAGTGCGAATAACAGACGTGTACATACAAGCAGGCAGATAAAGAACCAGAGCCTACAAAGCCCAGACACCCACTACACCATAATCCCAAATATTACTAATGTCTTCTCCTCACCAAAGGGCAAAGGTAATCCTTCTCTATTTAAACCTGCTGATGATAGGGACTGAAGGCTCTTAGGGAAGTTGTCTGAGCTTATTTAAATACATTTAAATACATCCACAAAGGTGTAATTATAGCAACTAGAATAATGCAATGGGTGTAGGCAAATACTTATGTCCATGTGTCCATAGTGGTCAGTCACTGTATAATATTCTGTATTTGACAATTACAGAAAGTGTCCCTCCCCAAAAAAGAGAAATCCATGATAACCAAAACAGTTACTTAGAATACCTAACCAATCTCCCTTGACCTCTATAAAACAGCACACCTGAGAGTTATAACGTGTGTACAGCATGCATTTAGAGAACATGCACGCATGTGTACTGTCTCATTCTCCAATCCATTTTTTGTCAGAATCGGCATATTCATTGCTCCGTCAAGGATTTTAATGTCATGAAAAATAAATGTGATTCAAAAAACAGACTTATGCACACCAAATCATTATTAACCAAGACAGTTAGCTCATCCAATTTCCAAGGGATACTGTAATCAAAACCTTTATACAAAGCCAAATGTTTCTTCAACCATTACAGGATAACAGGCTAAATATTGCTGACTGACTGCAATGTCAGTGGAAACAAAATAATTAAATCTGTCTGCAACAGTGTTAAACCACTCAATTGTGGAATTCAATGCAACCTTCAAAGCATCATATCAACACATTTAATTTCACAGCTTTCTGTTTGTATAAAGTACTGCACAGCCTCTCTCTTGACAGATCTGTCAACTGAAACGTTTGACCTGTGAGCCCTAACATGTATAGCTCACAGGACCATGTCATGCAAAAGCAAATAAACATTGGTCAATCATTTTTCGTCCTAAACTTATGAAATAAGCAATGGGCTTTCATTTATGTACAAAAAGGATACATTTGGTCTAATCTGAAGAGGAGCGTGTTACATTACAATAACAGCCAGTGTATACAATAACACCCAAACATACAGGGGAGGATACCACATTTGGTACATTTTTGTAATTGTACATTTCCTCATCATTCATCATCCTTCTTTTACGCAAGTGGGTTGGCTGGATTTCATCCACTATGCTGTAGTTCAAAAATGAAAATAGAAAAGGTGTCATGTCCTACAGTAGTTGACACAAAATTCTGAGTAAATATTTTAAAAAACATGTTATCTTTAGTGAGATTTTACCATCATTTTGCAGGAAATGTTATATCTTCAAATCTTTTTTTTGTAAATGGTCTGTTTCACTTTGATGGTTTTTCCCCCCAATATATTTTAAAGGGAAAATCTGAGTCTCATTCTGTTATCATGGAATAGGCCATCACTGATCCAACTTGGATGAATAAAAACATGTTGGGTTACGCTTTGAAGGACCTGAGAGCGTTTGATGCCTGTCAAGCACTCTGATGGTTTGGATTCAATTCTGTGCCTTTAGGTCTGTGGGTGTGAAACGGCTGCTGTTTAAAGTACAAGGGTAGAATGTGGGCTCTCAAAAGTGAGAAGTACCTGAAGGAGTGATTGTGATTGGCTCTGTAATGTTCATCTATGAATAGAAGTGCAGGTAATCCACAAGTCAACCTATAGCCTACATTTCTATCTGCATAGGTTATTATTAATTGGGGAGTTGCGTCACTCAGCTCCCCACCTGCGAAGCGGAAACAAAACAAAAAGCCCTCTGATTGAAGAACCCAGTTTTGATCACCCATGAACATAAATGAAAGTGCTTTGAAACACTCAAACAAGCTCTCACCAACATAAAGGAGACAAAACCCTCACCTTACCTGAAATATTGAAACATTTTTTTTCTATTTTACATGGTTGGTTGTTACACCACAGTCAGAATCTTGAGCACTACAGTTAAACATTCTTAAAAATTTATGTTTTCAGTTCTATTTTGTGCTGGATTAAATCATGTCTTCTGGATTGCTTTAAAGTTTGAAATGAATGCACATACCTGATCATTTGGCTTGTTTATTAACTCACTTTGGCAGGTTTTGTTGAGCACCGTGTTAAATCCACCAGGAGTACCTAGGGGTTTGACAGAAAGCATTGCGGGACACTGTAAATTTGCTTCTACCATTAAACAATACAAATTTGGAAATTGCTTGTGTTGTCATTGTAAACATTTTGCTGATGTTTTTGATATCCACTCACCATTATGCATTACACCTCATAGGACAACAATCTCCTATTACTAGCACAGAAGTTTATTTCTTCAAACATGTCTGTTTCTTCAAACATTATACATATCTCAACATTGACTGTCCCAGGTCTGCTGGGAATTGTTACGATGAAGCAGGGCCTCAAATCACGAATTGGATATCCTGAAATTTATAGCAATAAAAAAGAAATAAAAGCACTGGTTAGACCCCAGAAGATTACTGAGGTCAATGTAAAAAATAGTTTACATGATTTCAGATTGACTGTTATGTAACCCTGATCTGGTTTCGGGTTATACTGGCTGATGTGGTTAAAATGGTGAAAAGATGTGAGGGTTTAACTAGCCACGCCATTTGCACTGACAGCATGACGTGGACAGCAGAGTTGGATTATTAGCCTAGGCTCAATGGCTGCCATGAGCACCAAACCTGGTCAGACGTCACTGGTTTCAACTGTAAGGCAGTCGGCTTTCAGGAGCCTCGAGGCTAAGGGTCATATCTAACTGTTAAGGCAACCTACGTGGATTAAATATTGCCAGTTTAGCACTTGGAGAAGTCTAAAGAAACAGACCAAGCTCTGCTGGCAACCTGTTGGTGACCCACAGGTCATAGGGCCTCTGGGCAGAACTCTTTTGAATTGGTGGGTTATGAAATGTCTCATCCTCTTGTCTAGGTGGATTTTGTTCTCACTTACAGTATATAGTAGCCAGAATCGTAGCACCTGACATCCCACTGTGTGGCTTGCATCTGAAGCTAAGCGGGGTTGGTTCTGGTCGGCTGTGGATGAAAATGAAAACAGCTGCTGCCGGAATGATGTTGGCGAGCCAGTAGGGGGCACTCATCCCTGTAGTCTAAATATCAAATCCCCAGGTCTAACAGCAGTGAAGGGGGACATGGCCCTTAGTAGAGTGGATGGGCTATTAAACAGCTGTCCTGACTCTTTCTGGTCACTAAAGATCCAGTGGCACTTGAGGTAAGAGTAGGAATGGTAACGGGCCCGGTGGCAGGATGAGATGACTGCAGGGGCATTTTTTATAAATGAGGGGGCGTATCTAATCACTGCACAAGCTGTCCACCAACAGCACCCAGCATATGTAAGCATGTAAAGCCGATCTTGACATGTGACATGTGATAACCCGACCAGATCTAATTCATATAACATCTGCTGTGTATACGACTTTCTATCTGAGGGCACGAGTTTCTTTTGCCCCACTGTGGCGGGCCTGAATTGTAACCCATTGTTAATTAGGTATCCAAGCCCTCATATCATCGTGGCCACCTTATCCTTCGCTCTTCTCCCCCATGTAAAAACCATGCAACATCCACTGCATGTTAATTTGTAGGTCCTAAAGGTACCAAATGAACGCAGTCAAGAATGTGTGCGAGTCGCTCTGGATGTGAGCGTCGACAGCTAAATGACGCATATATAGAAATATACCTGGCCAACTCTGGACTCCTGTAAATTGTTTATAATACATAAACGGACAGCAATGTATGTCTTCACCCTCATTTAATTTTATGTGTATCAGTGAGGGTATACACCTGTTTGCGTGCACGCTCCTCTGACGATACACCCCCACAGGGCTGAGTTGGTTTCGGGTGCCTAATCTGCCATGCGTTCTGAACCGGGCCCGCCTTCTTTGTCTCTATGTTATTTTATACGCACGCCGTTGCCTACTCGTATAAAAACGGGTCTGGAATAAAAGCCTGCTCGCACTAGCAGCATGGAATTGGGACGGTCGCCCCTGCTGCGTTTATGAATGGCTGTGATTATGGTGACACCGTGCGAGCATTAATGACTACTGCAAGTGAAATTAAGACCTCAAATTCGCACGCGTAGCTGTCACGAAGCTATCGATTGGTAGCAACAATGCAATAGTAAAACTTTAAATGTCGCTATTGAGTCAAATTTAAATGTTGCTAGATCATTTGTTGTAAAACGTATGTTATTTTTATTTCATGTGATTGAATGGATATTTCTTCCATTGTGTTTTTTTTTTAAACTTGAGGAATCTTAAGATTGCTGCGCCATTAAAACAAATCAGACGTTGGTCATCAAGTTCTGAAAATATATTTCGGTCCTGCGAACTCGTCGAAACTGTTGATTGGGCTTGACTTGATATTCCTCTCTTGGAATGAAACGTACGAAATAAATGTACGGGCACTGTACCTCGCTTCCAATTAGTCATGAACATAGGGTTTGTGTTTTGAGTAGCCTGACGACTCAAACTGAATTCTCCGCTGAATGAGGTGGGCGTGCGTAGGAGCATGGACTTTGTGTAGCCAGGCAAGGTTCTGAGTAATTTGAGATACCTAATTCCATTTCGACCACTAGCCTCAAATTCCTAGCCCATGCATAGCCTTGTAAAATTTCTGTTTCATACGATTATAAAAGTTATATACCAGAATGGCTTCAACGTTAACGTCCTGCGTCATTGTAGGACAAGCATGCAAAATATATTTAAGTTACACGAATGAGGAACGCGTAGTGGCTAGTAGGCGAATTCGAATTCGGTGGAATTACGTCACAAGTCAACGAGACCTGGATTTGTTTCCACTCACTCGACGTTCCTTATCAAACGGAGTTTTGCTTTAGTTGTCTTGTACATACCAGTGTATATATGTAATATACTACTTCTGAATGCTGTTCATTAGAAGTTACAGTAAACTGAGAAATAGCTAAACACAAGATTTACGACTTTTCGATTGCTGGCTAGCTACGCTAGCTAGCTCCGCCAGCTGAGTCGACTACAGCCAAGATGGACCAGGCAGCGAGCCGATACCAAGTGGTGAGACATAACAATACACATTGTCTAGTTTTTCATACACTAACCAAAAAGAACACCTTAACTTCAGGTCAAACTAAATTATAAATGTGTAAATAATAGAGGGACTTGTTATCAAGTTGACGTCCTCGTGCATATCACTTCCGCATCCGCATTACACTACAGTACTGGACCAATTCAGCACAGTACTGTAGCCTACAGATCAACGATAGCCGACTAGTTTACTGTAGTTAAATGTGAGTTAACTTTGCGATAATTTGACAGTCCTCCTAATGACAACGTTTTAGCATCGACATCCAACTAGTTAAGTTACATGTATTGAGTTTTCTGAATTGACAACTACGTTGGTTAGCTTGCTAGCCGACTAACGTTAGCTAGTATTAAGAATGTATTTCAGCCCGACTGAGAGCTATGCAGTTAGCCAATTTTACGGATTAGACATAACAAAAGTGGGATTGGCGTTTTGCTGTTCAGCAAAAGTGAATTCGCATTTAGAGTAGATAATTCTAAGCAAGGTTGAAATAGTGTTTACTTAGCTAAAACAAAAGACCGGTTGCCCCAGAAAAACGGTTAAAATAGCACTCTGTGGCTGTGTCAGACTTAAAAATTGCATTTACATACCCCGTACCGCCTTACCTATTGACTGTAGGTTATAGATAAGGTGTTAGGCAAAGGTTCAAAATAATATTTTGGCATTAGTATAAGTGGTATGGAGCAGCTTCACAAGAACATTAGGACCATTGTTGAGATTTCATCTTCATGTTATGACCATTGTTGCGATTTCATTTTCATGTTATTGGAAAAAGGCATCAAGTCAGGCAATTAATATGCAGTTTAGTCAGTACAGAATTATTTCAATAACTAGCATGTTTGAGGATTTTTCCCTTTTTGTTTCTCCATGTTTCCATTTTGGCCAGTGTTGTGAGAGTTTAACTAAAAACCATTACAGTTTCTCAATAGAAAAAAACATCAACTTAGTTGATGAAGTCCTTAAGCCACACTGTGAGAGGTTTTTGGTTGTATTTACCATCTTATAACATTTTGGTCAATTGCTTACATTCTGTATACAGTCGATTCCCTTCTAAGTTGAAAACGTTTAATATAGGCCTAGCTGAATGAAGTTTTAATATTTGTATTCTGTACAGAGATTTTTTTCTGTGGTATGAATTTCCCGGGACCCTAAGCACAAAGTATAGCTACCGCTGATAAGTATTCTGTACAATGTGCAGTAAAACCATAACCACCTTGTTGAGAAGTAGTTGTTCTACTTCCCTGCTTTTGAGAGGAGCTGCCCACTGTACCAGTAGATTTTCAACAACTCCACTCAGCTACTAATTTGCTGCCTTCAGTGATCTCCAAACAGCAAAAAGAGACTTGTTTTCCATAGCTAGGCATGCATCTGTCTGTCAAGTAGATGGATAAGTTGAAAAACAGGATATCTTAATCGCATTGTGTCCCGTTTTAAAGTCAACGTGTTCATTGGTGCGCTGTGTTGGAATGTTTGCCAACTTATACTGTGTTGCGCCTATTTTTTGCTTCTTAGTGTGCAACTTCATCAGACAACTGTGCTATTCTGATCCTGCCTCTGCACTTCCGTCAGTCGCTAGGCAACTGTGGTTTTGCCTAAATGTGTCATCTCTTTATCAGGTGTTGTACTTTTGAGGTTAAAGGGGCGATCAGCAGTTTCCTAGAAATTATTAAATGTAGAACACATTCTCTAACGTCACTGTACGTACCTCATGAGTTTCGGTATGCGATTCATCCGTTTTAATTACCGTTTTTAACCAGTATTTAAATGCGGCCTCAATCATGCATGCCTTTTTATAGGCCAAGGCTATTCAGCAGGGCTGAAACACTTCGGTTTCAGCCAGGTAGTTTACGGCACTCCCTTTGTGTCCCAGGTCTGAATCTGTCAATTACCTGATAGAGAGGATATAAACACCCTCCTCTGTTGTTGTTAGTATTACTCGGAGATGAGCTTGGCAGTTTGTGTTAAGGCCTTGGTGTGCTGATGGTAAATAGTATGTTTTTCAGCCAATTATGCAGATGTTAGCCCTTGCTTTTACATAGCCTAGCTGGTGTCCTTGACACCGCGGAGCTTCACACTAATTAATTCTCCGGGGTTTGCACATTGGTCCATGGTGCATAGATGAGTGCCGCCAAACCACAAGTTCATCAGTTGACCTATGAAAAAGCCACGGTGTCAAGTGGGCCATCAATTACATGAGCTGCTAGACTAAAGCATCAACTGGCACTAGGTACATGCTGATTTACACATCAGGTTAGTTTTTATCATTTGCCATTAGACAGATTAAGCTATGCCATGACCGAGTGGACAGATCTGTGATGTGCCTGTTTGGATAGGCTACTATCTAAGGCTGGGTTCACACCGACCACCCTATTTAGATTTCTCTGACCAATCAGAGCAGATTTAAGAAAAAATATCTGATGTACAGTCATCTGGCTGATGTGAATGGTCAACTGGTGGAAAAAGAGAAGGTCTGATTTGTGCTGTCTGCGTAAACACACACTTGAATGTCTATTGAGACGGCCCAAATGGTTTTGACAGGTGCAGTCTAGAGCCAGTTACTGTGCTCCCCACTAGGCCTATATCTCCTTACCACCACGCCTCTGTTTCCCGTGACCGTGTTGTCGTCTTCCAGCTAGATGCTATGCTGGCTGTTAGCCTAGATCACATGTTGGTTTGGATGTCCTTAGCGACCGAGGCACTGGAATCGACTCATGTTGTCGGCTGATTTCATTACAAAACAACAGATTATGTTTCGCCAGGCCAATTCTGAGGCACGGCCTGTGACCATATCCCTCCGAGCCCCTCGGCGCGCAGAGGTGTCCTCTCTCCCCTGACCTTTGACATTACGTGTTGTGTGCTTGTTGTGATGTGGGTTTTACTGACGTGACTTGCTCCCTTGACTCCTGTCCTACGCTCCCCCTCCCTCCCCCTTTCCACACCCCGTCTCGCTCTTTCTCTCAGTTGGAGAACGATGAGGATGACTCCTGTGAGCCCTCCACCAGCGCCCAGCAGCCGTGCACCTCGGCCCAGGCCTGCCCCGTCCCGGCGGTCCTGGAGGGCGACGCGGAGGCCCCCCCGCCCCCCTACGCCAGTGTCGCCATGGGTGCCGCCGCCGCTGCTGGTACAGAACCGAGCGCCCGATATGGTGGCTGTTTCGTGCCTTTCTGCGACCTTCTTCCCGTCACTCTGTCAGCGTCTACAGCTCATTCACACACTGGAACCCGGCACTCGCCAGAGGTGTAGGCCAAGCTGCGGAGATTAAGCCTGCGTGGTTGCCTTGTTTGATTAGATTGGTTCTCCGAACACCGCCTTGACCTTGTGGATTGTCTCAGTTTGCCGCATTGCCCTCTAACCACCTGTTGTCTTCCTTCCCCGTCGACTGCCAGTGGAGAGCGGCTGTTACCCGGGCGATTTCCCCGTGCCCCCACCCTACAGCGTGGCCACGTCCCTGCCCACCTACGATGAGGCTGAGAAGGCCAAAGCGGCGGCCATGGCGGTGTCCGCTGTGGAGGTGATGCCACAGGTAGGATACCATGCACATGCGCCCCTTTTGAGTGAAGGATGTTCACCTGTGGAAAGAGGACCACTCTGCTGTGTTGCTGCTGGAGACGCCGTGAGAAAATCCTCATGGCTGCTTTATTAACTCAACGGTGCGTTGATATTTCGGGACCAAACCGGCTTTAGCTATGTTGTCCGGTTCGTAGCGTCAGCAGTACTAGTCAGTGTTAGTGTATTATGCAGATCTAGTACAAATACCAATTAGACTTAGTATTTTTTTTTTGCTTTCAACTCCGAAAGACAAGGGAATACCACCTGTGTACCAGCCGTGTTCAATGCATATAGGCGACCCGCAAAACGGGCCATCTCTGTCGCAAACCTGGTCACAATGCACTTAGACCTATAGGAACTTCTCTCTCTGCCTGCAGCGGCCAATTCATTTCACTGACACAGTGATATGGTGACTGGATGACATTAAGTTCAGTGTAAATTAATTTCACTGGCACAGTGATACGGTGACTGGATGACATTAAGTTCAGTGTAAATTCATTTCACTGGCACAGTGATACAGTGACTGGATGACATTAAGTTCAGTGTAAAGAAGCTAGATACTAAAGTGGTTCAGCTTTCCAGATAGCAAGTTAACCAATCTAAACAGAATTAGTCCAAAGTCCCTATAGCTGGTTTTAATCCTGACATGTTTTGCCAAAGACTATACAGGAATGCAAATTATTCTGTTGCATAAGAACGTTATACTGCCGTATCTACTCAATTAATTGTAAATTAATGACTCGCATTTTGACAGTTGACCTCTAATCTCATCCCCACACCAGGTTTGATGTGCTAATGCACATTTCAACGAACGAGAGAAGACTACATGTTATTTTTAATTTACCTGATCGACCCTGGTCCATACACACATGTAATTAGATAATGACAAATGAGCTGATGGCACTGACAAGCTCTTTCTCTTTTTTAAAAAACCCTCAGTAACGTTAGTCAAGACTTTAGTCACATCCCTATGGCTTGTTGTGTTGTTAATTGACGTCTTCTGATGTTCGCGAAGAGACGGATGAATTTTGTGTCCTCACTTGAACCAGGAGGATGACTTCCCCCCGAGAGACGACTTCAGCGACGCCGACCAGCTCAGGGTGGGGAACGACGGGATCTTCATGCTTGCTTTTTTCAGTGAGTGGACCTCCTTGTCTCTGCTTGAAAGCCCCGTTTTCTCAGAGTGGACGGGCCTGAAAGGCGTGTTTCCCTCAGCGGACTGCCTTATTTCAGTTTAATCCGGGGGGGGGGGAATAACGCGTTGGTTCGGATGAACGCCGTGGTGAGCAGCTGAAGGCGTTTCCTCTGGATTCACCACAAGGGGGCAGCAGTCAGACTCACTGAAGACACGGTCTCTTCCTACAATAGGAATAGTGGAGGGAAAGATGAATAGAAGTCAGCCGTAACTTGTTGCATTCAGACGCCCTCAGAATGTGCATGTAACTGAGCATGTATTGGTGGACTTGTATGTGTGGCGTAATACTGGACAGTGGCTCATTCAAAAGAAATGTTGTGAGTGCATAATACATCTGTAAGTGGATAAATTGTTTGTGTGCTTGACCTGCTCCTACCGTACCCAAACAGTGGCCTTCCTGTTCAATTGGATTGGGTTCTGCCTGTCTTTCTGCCTGACCAACACCATCGCGGGCCGATACGGGGCCATTTGTGGCTTTGGCCTCTCCCTCATCAAGTGGATTCTCATTGTCAGGGTGAGTCGGGCGGGTTAAGGGGTATTGAAAGGAATGCGTCGTGTCGATCCCGGTGGCTCTCTTTCGGCTTACGTCGCTTCTCGCAACCGAAATCTGAATAATTGTAATTGTTTTTGCCTCTGAAAGAACTTGGGGGTGGAATTGTTCATGCTGCATAACATAGTCGGCCGCACGCCTTTCAAGCCAATAGTGGCCTAACAATTACACGTTGCTTACCAAGTGTCCCCGAGCCTGCCATGCGAGACTTGTCTGATATTTTGCAGTGGGACACGAACGGCGTGTCCCACTGAACTTACTTCAGAATTGTTTTGCGAGCTACCTTACTTGAGATTACCGCAGTTGGGACGCGGTCAGTGAGGTGCGCGTAACGAGAGCAAACGAGAGCTTCGTTTCCACGGCGCATGATTCGTTTAAATTCTGTGGGGTGGTATGAAACGGCCCCTTACAATTGCTGTAGGCTAAATAGGCTAAATAGCAGTTTTGTGGTTGAAATCCCTCATGAGGAAATAACTTGTAAGTTCAGGCAGGGACATTTTTAGAGCATATGTGAGTGAAATTGTTGCACTTCAGAGCCCTGTACATACATACATCAATGGATAATTTACAATACCGGCACTAAAGTCCACAATGGTTACATCAAACCATACTAAAAGTGTCGACTTCAATGTTCCAAGTAATTCCAGTTTATCGGAGCGAGTCCCAGGCATAGTGTGTTCAGCAGGAAGCAGCTGCTAAGGCTTGTTAGCCTAAGATAAGGAGGACTGCCTGATGAGCAGTAGTCCCATATGCTCTCAGAGGCCTGTATGACTCTACACTAGAATAAGACCAGCCTGAACCTCCCCTGTTACTGGGGGAGATCGCCTTGGTGTTGCTCTGAAATGGAACCGGTTCACAGCCGCTCCGACTAGATGTTGAGCAATGCTTAGCTGTGTAGTTGTTTCAAAGGCCTAGATACCTTACGAATGTACAGCTCATAGTCTTAATTAGGACACCCACCAAATGAGTTTTGACAAGGCCTTGTCTTGGCGCCAGTAAATTTTTCTCCCTTTTGTGATCCTTTTCTGTCGGTTTGTACAGTTCCATTCCAAAGTATTGTCCTGGTGGTAGTGTGTTGAATGTAAATGTCCTCAATTCCAATTTCTTACAGTTCTCTGAGTACTTTACTGGATACTTCAATGGGCAGTACTGGCTCTGGTGGATTTTCCTGGTACTAGGTATGTTTATAACTGTGCACGCAAATGCATTTGCTGTATTCTTCAACTAGTCTCTTGATAAAAATGAGCTTGGGAATGTTGTAGCCCTATGCCATCTGCTGGATGAAATGATGTACTAGCGGTGAAGTGTTCTGTTTCTCTGAATCTATTCCCCAGGTCTCCTGTTGTTCTTCAGAGGATTTGTCAACTACCTGAAAGTGCGCAACATGTCTGAAAGCATGGCAGCCTCACACAGAACGCGCTTTTTCTTCCTTTACTAATAGGTGAATGAAGACCTTAAGGCATGCATTTACAGCATACTAACATATTAGTTATTATCCTAGAACCTGACGTCAAAAGTATTAGGGTCTTTTTGGGGAGGTAATTCGATAGGTTGTTTTACAATTTTGCATCAGATTTTTTTTAAGTCGTTTTTTTTTTTTTTTTTAAAGTTTAACTTTTTTTTTTGTTACTTTGCCCCAGGTTGTTGCACCAAAAGTTCCTCCTCAGTGTGAAATTCCCTGACAATTTGCGACCCTTCTGGAATGACCAACACAACAACCCCATGTTGAAAGGAGGGGGGGAAGACATGGAGGGGGGGAAGACATGGAGTGGGGGAAGACATGGAGGGGATTGCTCCAGTAGAGCAGTCTGACCTCTTTCATTTAAAGCAAAAAAAAAATAAAAAAATAAACAGACTCATCTCTCTTTCCGAAAGTCAGCACAGTAAAGATTAACCCTGCTAAAGATATTCTCATTTACCCTGGCTTTGTTTGGGTGCCTACCTGATGTTGTGATGTCATCCTGCCTAATATCCCAAATATTGTATATTTTCTACGCCTTACACAGGAACTAGTGTTGTAGGTTTGTTTTTCTTCTTTCTTTTTATGGTCATTGAATTCTACCCAAACTAAGAAGACTGCAACACAGTCAAGTGGTCTTGTGCAGTTGCCTCCTATCTGAATCTGCCCAATGAGAGAGAGGTTAAGTATTTAGAGCTATATCCTAGTAGACTTCTGGTTTCCTTTGTTCTGAATTCCCATATTTAATTGTATTTTATAAACATGTTCTTTGGTCAAAAATGATCATGATTTTGATTTGATATTTGCACTTTGAATTAATTTTATAATTTGTGAATTGCTTACTTGTTGTAGTGCTTTAACTGACCTGTCAATTTGTTTTTAACTGGAAGATGTTTTTATGCCCCCACAAAAAAGATCTGCCTTTTGCACCTTTTTTATTTTAAAATGTCATTTTAATTTAGTTGATTATTGCAATTAGCCTGAACTGTGACATTTTAAAGTATTGCTGCATTTGTTTAATCCTTTAATGATGCCTTTCTCATTCATCTCGTTCCACTGAAGCCTAATCAGCAATATCAAAAAATATCTTAACTTAAATGCATGATTAGTCTGACAGAGTTGGTTAAAATAAATATTCAGATGAAGCAAGTTTGTTAGTATTTTAAATGTGTGTTTGTTAAAAACCAATATTTTTGTCAGAAATTATTCTTGAAACATTTCCGCTACTCGGAGATGATCATGTGTGCTTGTTAACTGGTATCAAATTGTCAAAGTCTGGGCAAAATGCAAATAAAGTAAAAAATGTACCCAATGACTGCCTCAATGTTAGATTTAATCAGAACGCTGAATAAACCTATCATGAAATATTGGGAGCACTAGAGGAGGTTGAGTGCACTCGAAGCCATGTGAGAAAGTATTCCGTTTTTAATTTCAAACATGTACTTCCTTGCCTGCATGGCCCGTTTCAAGACCCCCACAGCATATCGATATGACAGTGTTTTGTTCACACTGAGCATGGCATTTGGCTTTGCGGCCAGTCGGCTCCACCTGTGGCACAGCTGTCCAGAGCACGTTTCAGTTTTTCTTGGTCTTGACCCTGGTGTGGGGTAAAAGTTTGCCGAGCGTCAGTCATGCTTTGGTATTCTTTTTTGAGAGCAGGGTCTTCCTGACCTCCCATGTAGACCAAGTTTGTGCCATCTCATTCTGGCGATAGATTAATACACTTTGACATTGATTGTGGCAAGAGAGACCGTGTGGATGTTTCTCTTGGGTTGTAACCCCTCCCAGACTCATGGGCATCAATAATCTCTCTTCTGAGGGTCCTGGGCACCCATATGGTTAAGACCAAAGTTTCTAATGTTTATGGATTGATTTTCTAATCGTTGATTTTCTAATAATTTGCACCTCTTTTGGAGTACCAGCTTCCACATGGCCGTACATCCAGGATTCTTAATCTTCATTTTCAAATCCACAGCATTAAATTTAATCCTGTGCTTTTAATAATCAAGCGTACGTGTTATTTGAATCAAGCAATGAGGACATTCAGAGCTGGGAGTTTTGTGCTGCATGCCACCAGTAAATAACAGCCTTTTGAAAAACTCATTATGTCTGAAATGGGTCTAAAGATAATTCCATAGGAGGGTGTAGACTTAAATTACCAGATGAGGGGAGATCCAAGTCTGTGACATTAGTCAATCAAGTAAATAGGAAGGAGCGGGGAAAAAAAACAGGACACTGCTATGCGCCAGCGACCGTGTGTGGTCTTTTTTCGTGACCGGTGGGAGTATGTTTGATCAACTTCAACTATGTCAGCATTTGGCTGTTGTAAAATGTATTGTCAGTAAGCATGGCCTCAGTGGTCAAAGTGTTATCTTGTATGTTTACTTCAATGATACCACTTCCCTCTGCTCTGACATGTTGTGTGTCAATTCAATAGCAGTGGCAGCACTCAACCTGAACTCAACTCAACAGCTTGTATGTGGGTGAAACCTTTTTTTTTAATCCAACCTCTTTATCAACTGTAGATGAGTGACCCGTTTCCAGAACTCCCTTCTGGTTGGCAAATGTTCTTTTTATACGGGACACCTAACCTCAATACTCAGTCCCCACCTCTATTTCCTTCGTCCTCCCATTCAACTAGAAAGAGCCTGAAGAGAGGACAGGGCATGAAACAAACTGTCCCACGCACTAGCCTCAGGCGCAGGGGGAACAGTGCTGACGGTCGCTGTCAACAGCATATCTAAGATCCTGGCATTGTCCCACTATAGTACCTACGGCCAAACTAGGCATGTGCCTCTAAAGCGCCTGTTGTTCCTACACACACACACACACTTTTCTCCGGCCCGGTGGGGACACTGCCAGGGCTTTAAGTCAACAGTCTCTCCTGACTGCTGGAGTTCTGAGTTGACACAAAGATGTCCCTCCCTCTCTCTCACACACTCGCACTGACTAGTTAGAGATTCCTGATAACTTAGGAAGTCTGTATGTATAGGTGTATGTAATGTCAGCTGCACAATGCTGCCACTGCTTTTAAGTTGGCACAAAACATGCCATAGCAGAAAGAAGTGGCTTCATTCCCCTGCTGGTTTGGCAGGCACACTTTTGCCTCTTTACATCATAAAGTAACCACAAATGGAAGAACCCTGTGCTCCATTTGCCTCTGTGGTCTATGGAGGGTTTGTGAATGATCACATCCCACTTTGACTGAAGACAGACATGCATTTAGCATGCATTTAGCATGTCTGTCTTCAGTCAAAGTGGGATGTGAATTTTTTTTGGTGACTTGTTTAAATATGCAAAATATATAAAACAAATTGCAATTCGTAATTGGATAATAAAATTTGGTATCTAATACTAGAAACCTTGAGGAACACATTCTCATTTTCAGCAATGACCTGGGAGCCATTAGGGTTAATTGTCTTGCTCAGGGTCAGAATGACTGAAATTTCACGTTGCTGGCTGGCATGATAAAGGTATGCAGAGATTTTCGGCCCTTCATCCTTATGCTGGGTGCCAACAAGCACAGCTATCTACATCAAACTGTAAAAATACATGCTTAATTCAGTTGCAGAAATACTACATAACTAGCAATACTTACTGGACTTTGCGAAAGCTAGCTATATACATTAACTGCATTTTCTGTGCTATACTCGCTAACTAACACCTGCCGACCTGGTCCTGAAACATGATGGACAAAATCCACTGAGTCAATTGTGGATATGGAAGTCGCCAAAATGTTGAATATTACCTACCATGACTACAATTTCTGAAAGGAATAACTGAGGAACAGTGGGCCCATCCTAGGATTAGCATGCATGGATTTTATGACTAGAACATCAGAACACTGAAACCCAGTCAGTTGTTTAAATGTAAATTGATTATTGTTGTCGTAAATGTTAACAAAATCTAGTGTAACCAGGAGATAAAGCCTCATTTCAGGGCAGGAAATTTATCAGGCTTAAGCCCAGTTTGGCTTGCTGCTACTAAACAACAGTAGCTTTGATGGAAGATATCGAAGTTTGTGTGTGCGGCACTCACAACATCCCTTTAAATGAATACTGACCAGTGGTGCAGAAAAACCCCCATCTTATTTAGATGTACTGTGGAACGAGAAAGAAATTCTCATCAGAGAATATCTTTGTTATTTACAGATATATTGTTATTGAATTGTAGCCTGTTTTAATGCTAGCTCCACAATGCTTGGTAACGTAATTGAATTGGCTGTGGTAAACCCTCCTCATTTGTAAGTATCAGACTTGACCATATAAACATTGCTGAGATCCTTTCAGGTAAAACAATCTTACTGTCTGAAAGGGATAGAAGAGTCCCAGGACAACATCCAGGAATCCCAGGTGTCTTTTGCCAGAATAGGTCAGGACTGAAGCTTTTTCTAAAAATAAATAAACATGTTGCTGGGGAGAACACTTGAGGAGAATATGAGGCCGTCTGTAAAAAAGCAGAACCAAAAATGTATCTTGCAACAAGTCAATGATCCACAACAATCAAGCAAATCCATAACAGAATGGCTCAAAAATAAGAAAAGGAATGGTTATGGAATGGTAGTCAAACCGCCAGTCTTAACACTACATTGAATTCCCTCAAACATCACTAAGTTAAAGCAGTTCAGTAAGAACCAGTGTGCAGCCATTTCATCAAAGGCAATGTAGGACACTTTCTGCATCTAATATATTCCTTTAAGTATCTGTAATTGGTGTACCAGCATTTCAGTGAATCATAAAATGCACAGATTCTTTTATGTTTTTTTACAGATATATATTCAAATAAAATGAAATACATATATTTTAATAAAAATAAAACATTTTTTGGGTTGATCATTTTACAACGCTCATGCACAGGAACTACATTATGTCATGTACCACCTAGATATCATTTGAACTGTAACTGAACCTAGCTCTGGTTCTTAGTTATGCTTGTTACCAGCTGGAATTTCAGTGCATATGGACATATCCAAAGAGCATTATTGGGCGGTTGCCTGGCTTGGCACACAAACACAAGAAACATACCTTCTAATTTCATTGAATGAAGTAATGCAGCTGCAGTTGTAATTCTCATAAATATTTGGACTTCTGTTTTTTATCAAAAACTTTTCCAGTGGCAATCACATCGTATGTACGAAACTGTGTGCGTTTGTACTTGTGTATGGACGTGGTAGCATTACCATAGGTGATTTTGAGTTTACGTATAGCAACAAAGAAAGGCTTTGAGTCCAACCAGTTCTTAACCCTCATAGGAACTCTGAGGTTATTTCACACATCTGTGAGCTTTGGGAAAACCACTACAGTCTGACCTCACGGTCATCTCTAAACCTCAAGTGGAATTCCACACCTGGATGCAGAAACCTGTTCAAAGCTAGTTTTTCCGGCATTGAATGCCAACTGATCAATACACCTAAGGTGTTATGCCACTGTTTTAGGTCCATGGTTTAAAAGACATGAATACATATTTACATTTAACCTTACGTTTTGAAGAAAGCAATTGCAGACAAGAGTAACAAGCAGTATGCTGTGCATTTCAGCCCATTATATTTGAGGTATAAGACCTAGAGGTAGACGTTTTTTTTTTTACAAACACCCCTTGTTTCCATGTTTCCCCCGTTTAATTCTTCTGGACACCACTTCCACAATGTTGTGTCATTTGATGCAAGTTTCTCCCGGTCTTGACCTTGAGTGACCACCCGGACCACAGCTCTACGGTCAGCACCATCCATATACCTACATACACAAACCTAGACTCTCAAATGCTTGTTCATCCCATATCCAGATTTACATACATTCATACTCTCTCTCACACACACACACACTCAACCCTCACTTATTACTGAGCAGCCTCTTGCCCAAATCCAAGCCTGAATTCAACCCCATCTCCCGACTCGAGTCCACTTTAACTACATCCCTCCAAATTCCAGAGATTTAACCATCTTTCTCAGTACACTACCATTTTTTCCCATTCCCCGTAGAATATAACCCTGTCTTGCTGTGATGCTTCATAAATTATTTGAATATCAGTAAAAATTTTAACAAATAATTTGGTGCTTTTTTCCCCAATTTATCCTCCAATGAGCTTCTAATGCATTCTTGAATAAGTACCTCTATTTCTTTTTGCTTCTCTTCTAAATTATTTTGTACCTCTCTCTTACAATATTTATTATCTATCTCTGCTATGAATTCCTCTTACTCATTTCTTATTTTAGTTTCCTATGCCAGGTATTCTTTTTTCTTTATAGCTGAGTATTGTATTGCACAGCCTCATAAAGTACATTAGAAAGCGCCTCATACCATACAAGGATTGGCAATACCCATGTTATCCAGTAAGAAGGCAGTTTGACATTCACTTGTCTTGGGTCTTAACTTGTTGTCATGTAGCAGGCCTTGATTTCCAGTAGCCCTGTCCCCTTGGGAATTCAGTGGGATTAATGTGGATGCCAATCAAATGATGATCCAAGCTCCTTTTATCAATACTTTTAAGATTTTTGGGTAAGCAGTCCAGGCGACTCGCTTGAGTAAGCCTTCCCTATGTATACCTGTCTAGGTTGTTTTTTTTTGTCTCCATATATCTACTAAATATTCTGTTTCTATGATATTAGTGACTTCTTTAAGTACCGCTGAGCGATCATTTGTTCTGTCTCCTTTACGATCAATAGAAATATTTTGAAAAGTGTTGTAATCTCCTAATATAATGATATGGTCATTACCAGCCTTTAAATTTAAGACCTTATTATAGATGTTTTAAAAAAGAAATGTGGATCATCATTTTTTGGGCCATAGTGATTGACCCGCCAGATCTGTTTATTAGACATTTCCAAATAAGCAATTATCCATCTTCTGTGAGCGTCCTTTAGGACAGTTTGCACATTTAGGTCAACATGTCACAACCCCTTTTGAATTCATTTCGGCATGGTAAAAATGTATGCCCCCAATTCCTTTTCCCACTCAGCTTCATCAGACAATGTGGAAAGAGTTTCCTGTAAACAACAGGGTTGTTTTAGTTGCTAACCTCACTGTTCTACTTGTGTGAATGTAAGAGGTCTGATTCCAAACCGGAACATCCATAACACTTAATCCAGGGGTGTTTAAGTTGCTAACCTCATTGTTCCAGTAATTTAACAGTGCTGCTCTCCGACGAGCAGATTAGAACCGTAGGGGATTTGAAGACCTATGCGGTGAGGCCAGATAAAGGGGAAGCCAGTCCTCAGATCTGTTCTGGGTAGAGGTGGTGTGGCATTGGAGTTGGCAGGGAGTCGGCCCCACTCACCTCCCACATGCTCTCCACTTTGACAAGGTTAATTTGCTCTGACGATGAGCAGTTGTGCTTGGCTCGGCATCTCATAGATTCCTTCCGATAACCGTAATATGAACTTCTCCTGTGTGATAGGGAACCTGGGTTAGAGTGTAAAAGGAGTGTGTTTTACATTAGGTCTGCACTCTCCTCTCCCTTACTCAAGGGATGCATACGGTCAATTCTGTCAATGTATTTAGGCAATTTTGTGGCAAACCTGTTTTTATCTCCTCATTGTTGTTCAGTGTTTACATATCAGCCTACAGAGGACGAAGCTTGGACTTGGTCCCGACGGAGTTGTCTTAAAATGGGAAGCTTCCATCCAAGTAATCTTTCTAAACTACTGTCCATGGAGTTAAATCAATCATTATGGGCAATGGCAATATAGGCGGAAATCTCAATTTCTTCATTTACCCTCAAGAGGTTAAATCAATCATTATTATAGTATTACAACCTACAGTAAAATATTAAAATATGTACCTATTCCTGTTCAATGAACTGGAAAGTCTTAGGATAAAAAAACACAATAGGCTGCTTGCTTAAGACACAAAAAAACAAAACATTTTAAGATTATTAGTATGTTATTATGTGCCACTTCTTGCTCCACATAAAGGAGTTGAAGTTCAGACATTTTTGCAGAGCACCACCAGGAACAGGTTCTAGGTGAAGTGAATCAAACCAGCTGTTGCAGAGCCGTTGCTGTGGCAACTGCCACACAATATTTATGTTAGCATGTGCGAGAGACATACGATACAGACATTTCTGCTCGCCCTGGCCCAAGAGTACACAGCGTCACGCACAGATGTCCCAAGGAAAACAGTGCCAGTTTTTTTTTTCTGCTTTCGAAAATTGACCTTGTTTTCAGTCAACCGCGTTGTCTCGAGGATCGGTTTACGAAACAACCGACGAGGTGTTTTCCCATTCCGGAACCCCGACATAACTGTTCCTTTTCTGTGTTTATCTTCACTATCATTTACCTCCTGTCCGTTCAGTCAACCATCCAGCAGCAGGGAGAGATATCAGGTCAACGTCTGCAAATATTGACATTCTTTTGAGGGTGCCACCTGGCTAACCTGCTGAGTATTATTGCCCCGCTCGCAGACCGGTCCCTTGGAGCTGCACTGACCTAAATGGCAAAGTTTCCTACTGTACAGTTTGAAGGACTGTAGGTAACTGAGAAGTAATATAATCACTTCCAAACACATTTAAACTAACTTAAGAAATCCTGCCCAGTGATACCTTAGCTAGATGTAAAGTGGTACAGCATCACTAAAAGCTCCAATGCATGGATTTCTGTTTATTGCGGACGCATTTTTTAAATACGTCAGGATACGCGTCTTTTTCCGGTGCATAGGGCTTTGTGCGGACGTGTAGCTCCAACCATGGCGCTCTGTAAGGCACGATACCTTCCCGTTGCCTATTTGACTGGGAGACTGCACCGCCGTAATGACGTGTTGGCCCAGTTTCAGAGAATGAAGTGGCCTCGCCACTGCGATGTTCCATGCTCATACAATCCACAAACTGGTCAATATGGACGCGGCATCTGCCCAGCTGGTTTCAGGTGATTTAGCTGCATTCTGCTTGTTTCAAAGGGCTCTGGCCAGTCATCTGCCACGGGGTCTGAGCCACACAGTGGACGCCAGTGTTAGCCCGGCATGAAAGGCCTCAGTCACCGCCTTTCACCCACTGCCTGGGGCCGGAGAGGGGGAGCGGGGGGGGGCGGATTCGAGGGAGGAGAGAACGAGGGAAAAAGGGGAGAGGCAAAAAGGGGAGAGAACGAGGGAAAATGGAGATTGAGACCTTTAAATCTTCCGTGTTTAGCAAGCTTCGACGCGTGTTGGCGAGAAAGCCCTCCGTGTTTTCTCCGCAAACACGTTCTCCCTCTGCGATCGAACAACGGTGGGCTTTCAGTCGCATCGCTTAAGGGCCCTGTTAATAATTTGACAGGTTTCCTCTGAGATTAATTGCGGTAATGACTGGGTCCGGCGATCTTGCGCGGCCAAAAACTCCATCGGCCAGTTTAATCTTCAGTTCCACCCCTCATTTTCCACTTATCAAACTGCTAAAGGGAAGCAAATGTCACCGTGATGCATCGGTGCCCTGTCGGCTTTTAGGGCGCATAAGGGTGGCCAACCGGTGTCGTCCGAAACCGCAATGTCCTCCACGACCTCAGCAGTTCTGGAATGTCTGGATGTTTGCGGTAACCCTATATGCTGATGACCTGAACTCCTGGCTAAGAGGCCCCAGCCGTCCCACGGACGACGGACAGACCTCATGCACCACTGGTCCATTCAGCACTCCACGCAAGAGTGTGGCTCCTGTCCCCCCGAAGTGCACGTCGGTTAATCGGCGAGCCAGCTGGAGCACAATGCAGTGAGTGTCCCCATGGCACAGGGTTTCCGAGATAAGAACCACCTGCTCGTCCTGTTGTGGTCTGTCCGCTGAGGTCAGCCGCGCAAGTGTAGCGTCCGGCCCATGGGCAGCCGCAGTTTGTTTGTTTTAAAGTATTTAAATGGCATTAGATGTTAAAGACGTAGGTCACCCATTTTTACACATCGCCTTGTCACTTTCTGTGTGTGGTATCTCCCAGACAATAGGTAATACTAGGTAATACAAGGTAATAATAGGTAATTAGACAAGATACTGACATGTTTTAGCTGGTTTAGTATTCACCTCCCTGAGCCACCTTTGGCGGCCATTTAAACATCTCTTTATTGCAATTTTCACCCATTCTTCTCAGCAGAATTGATAAAGTTCTTAAGTTGACCAGGCAGTGTTGGTTGACAAGAACGTCTTGCCCTAGATTCTCATTTGGATTGAGGTCTGGGCCATAATAGGACACCTGCTTTCATGGTGTTGAACTGCTCGAATGTAGCAATGGCGGTGTATTTAGGATTAATATCCATCTGTAAGGTGAGCTTCCACCCCAGTCCAATGTCCCCTGAAAAATAATACAGGTTTTCCTCTAGGGTTTTCCTATATGTGGCTCCATTCATCTTGCCTTCAAACCTGATGGGTTTTAAAGTCCTGACAGATTAAAATAATCCTCATAGCATGATACTGCAACCACCATCCTTTACCTTGGGGGTGGTGTTAAAACTACAGCCGGGGAACTCTGTTTGTACCCTTATGTTTTTGTCATTGCAGTAAAATACATTTCAGTTACACTGTAGTGCAAACGTTTAGAAAAAGTGAGAGACTGAATACTAATCCACCATGCAAGTGAAATACGTCAGTTACGTACAAAGTTCAACACAACATAATGCCTGAATCACATATTACTATTAGTACTCAAAAAACACAAATACAGGTGCATCTCAAAAAAATGTTATATTGTGGAAAAGTGACACCTTAAAATATTCAATGTTCATTACACATAAAGTGAAACATTTCAAGCCTTTTTTTGTTTCAATCTTGATGATTATGGCTTACAGCTCATGGAAATCAAAAATCCAGTATCTCAAAATATTTGAATAAAAAATTTACAATACAGAAATGTCGACCAGTGAGTTTTCGACGAAAATATAGGGGATTTTTTGAAAAGAGATTTTGTAAGCGTAAAATGTATAAATATAGGTCTAAAAGTACTTTTGTCTTGAGGCTAATGTGCCTAGCGCATTTGAACCAGGCTCAACAACCACTCAAAGTTGGCCTTTTGGGAGTGACCTTATCATTCTTTTATAATGAACTTTTACTGAGAGTTTAGTGCAGGGCTGTTCTTGAGATCTACCATCCTCTAGGTTTTTACTCTAACCCTAACATATTAACGTTCCCATTTCAGCTGTGGAAGGCCTTGATGAGCTGTTAATAAATAGGTACGAGGTAGAAGCGGCTAGATTTTTTTGCGCACTATTCTTATTCACTAAAGGCCAAGTTTGAACATTCTTACATTTAGGTGGGAGTGTCTGAGAATACATTCACAAACTAAAAAGAAAAACTAATGAAAATGGAAGAAGGAAGACCCCCCCCACTTGACCCCTCCTAAATCCACCAGACATGTACCCTTCTGCCACACATTAAATGTTAATCCCTCCTCCCAGCACTATACCTCCGTCACATTCCCCAGAGGGGCTTTAAGAAATTAGTTGTTCCAGGGGCTTGGGTAGTCTGCTCAGAGCATCTGATACTCAGGATAATCAACAGCAGGTCTGGGTCAAACAGAGTCCCAAGGTCATGTGAGGGTGTCCAAAAATTGTTTCTTTGCAGGTCAGAGCAAAGCAGTGGTGTATTGTATCATCTGAAGTTTGACATTTGTCACATGAAGGAGAGATTTCATGAAAATATCATGTATTTGTTTTTTGAGAAGTGCAACCTGTGTAAGATCTTGAATTGTTTATTAAGACAATGTCTGGAGTTAATTAAACAGGTAAGACAATAGTCCTAGCTATTCTTTCTGGATGTTTCAAGGCCTGGTTCCTCCTGTCTTTTTGCCTTGATGATTGCATCTGTTGAGAGTGGTTTGACACACTGAAATGTATTACACAAACAAAACACGTATGCTTGAGATGAGGCACATTTGGAAGCACCTATCAGTCATCGAAATTTTAGCATTTTCAAATGCAGAAAGATGTTTTCTTACAGACGTCCCTGTGACCATGCTTTTTTGTTCTATGAGAAAATTACTTGAAAAGAAATGGGAGGCTCCAGGTTGTGCAGTTGTGGCTCTGAATTGGTACAAATGGAACAGTAATCCTGCGGTGGCATTTTCAATGCACTGGGAAACGTGTACTTTCACAATAAAAGCAGTCTTTCACAATAAAAGCATGCTCTCACATGCTGTGTAATAGTACAGTTTCAATCATGACCAGACGTACTACAGTATTATCAGGCCAATGCGTCATTAGCCAAAACGTAACTTTAAAACTTGATCAATGTTCCAGTATTTTATTGAAATACATTTCACTGTATCTCAGTACAAACTCCCTTGACCTTTTACGCGTGAGAGAAGTCGGCAAACTATGTATAAGTTCCATCCATCATGAATTCTAAAGCTTTCCTACCTGACTCCAAACGGCTGTGTCACTTCCTGCACCATTGGCATTCCATCTACTGTACATTCCTGCACCACAACATTCCATCTACTGTACATTCCTGCACCACAACTTTCCATGTATTGTATATTCCTGCTGAACTCTGTGACCCATCACTAACCACACCCCACTGCCTCTCAGGGACCTTTTTGCACTACTCCTTTTGCACTACCGGACTCTGTCTCTGCCTTGCAAAGTCTGATAAGGAAGTTTTCAATTGTTACATATACAGTGGATATAAAAAGTCTACACACGCCTGTTAAAATGCCAGGTTCTTGTGATGTAAAAGAATGAGACAAAGATAAATCATGTCAGAACTTTTTCCTCTTTTAATGTGACCAATAATTTGAACAATTCAATTGAAAAACAAAATGAAATCTTTGAGCGGGAAAAATAAAAAACTCACAATTACCTGGTTGCACAAGTGTGCACACCCTTAAACTAATACTTTGTTGAAGCACCTTTTGATTTTATTACAGCACTCAGTCTTTTTGGGTAGGAGTCTATTAGCATGGCACATCTTGACGTGGCAATATTTGCCTACTCTTCTTTGTGAAAGCACTCCAAATCTGTCAGATTGCAAGGACATCTCCTGTGCACAGCCCTCTTCAGATCACCCCACAGATGTTCAATTGGATTCATGTCTGGGCTCTGGCTGGGCCATTCCAAAACGTTAATCTTCTTCTGATGAAGCCATGCTTTTGTGGATTTGGATGTGTGCTTTGGGTCGTTGTCGTGCTGAAAGGTGAACTTCCTCTTCATCTTCAGCTTTCTAACGGACGCCTGAAGGTTTTGTGCCAAAATTGCCTGGTATTTGGAACTGTTCATAATTCCATCCACCCTGACTAAGACCCGGTTCCAGCTGAAGAAAAACAGCTCCAAAGCATGATGCTGCCACCACCATGCTTCACTGCGGGTATGGTGTTCTTTGGGTGATGTGCAGTGTTGTTTTTGCGCCAAACATACTTTTTGGAATTATGGCCAAAAAGTTCAACCTTGGTTTCATCAGACCATAACACATTTTCCCACATGCTTTTGGGGGACTTGATGTTTGTTTTTGCAAACTTCAGCCAGGCTTGGATGTTTTTCTTTGTAAGAAAAGGCTTCCGTCTTGCCACCCTACCCCGTAGCCCATTCATATGAAGAATATGGGAGATTGTTGTCACACGTAGAACGCAGCCAGTACATGCCAGAAATTCCTGCAGTTCCTTTAATGTTGCTGTAGGCCTCTTGGAACTTCCCTGACCAGTTTTCTTCTCATCTTTTCATCAATTTTGGTGGGACGTCTAGTTCTTGGTAATGTCTCTATTGTGCCATATTTTTTCCACTTGATGATGACTGTCTTCACTGTGTTCCATGGTATATCTAATGCTTTGGAAATTCTTTTGTACCCTTCTCCTGACTGATATCTTGCAACAATGAGATCCCTCTGATGCTTTGGAAGCTCTCTGCGGACCATGGCTTTTGCTCTGAGATGCAACTAAGAAAATGTCAGGAAAATACTACTAAAGAGCTGAACTTTATTTGTGATTAATCAGAGTCACTTTAAATGATGGCAGGTGTGTAATGACTTCTATTTAACATGAATTTGAATGTAATTGGTTAATTCTGAACACAGCCACATCCACAGTTGTAAGAGGGTGTGCACACTTATGCAACCAGGTTATTGTACGGTTTTTATTTTTCATTTTTCCCGCTCAAAGATTTCAGTTTGTTTTTCAATTGAATTGTTCACATTATAGGTCACATTAAAAGTGAAAAATTTTCTGACATGATTTATCTTTGTCTCATTCTTTTACATCACAAAAACCTGGCATTTTAACAGGGGTGTGTAGACTTTTTATATCCACTCTACATGTCTACCTCGGGAACCTCATTGCTGCTATCCCTGCATTTCAGTTGCACATGCCACCTTACTCCTTCAATTTGCCTTCATTGCATATTAAAATTGCCGTTTGTACCCACACTACTATTTATCCTTCCTGTAACATACATTATACTTAATACTTGTACATTTTTTGCCCTCCTCTATTTGCCTTAATTGCACATTTAGAATTGCCAGCTGTACTGCATTTGCCTTCATTGCACATCTATAAATTCCACTTGTAACATACATACTTGTACATTTTCTGCCCTCTTCTATTTGCACGTCTGGTTAGATGCCAACTCCATTTCATTGTTAACTGCATTTCGTTGTACTGTACTTGTTCTATGACAATAAAGTTGAATCTCATCTACTCACTGGCATTACATCACCCAATGCTGACCCCTATTTACCACCTCACTATCTTCTACCCGTCCCAGCCTCCCTTCCCCCGACCCATTAGTTCCTGCTCATCTACTGTATCTCGTGATGAAGGCCTGTGGCCATCAGGGTGAGTTTCACAGCTCTGCTGCAGATGAAGATCGGTCAGCATGGCTGCACGGCCAGTGTTGCAACAGGAATCTCACATACTCTGACACACACACACACACTCCATACACACCCATAGACACACCAAACACACACACACTAGGTCTGAAATTGAGCCACTTCATATTTGACATGTTCATGAAAATGAGAGCAGGACAAGAATGGTTTGGGCCAAGTTGTCAGGCTCATTATAGACCAACGAGCCAAATACAATAAACAGGAAATAAATACAGACAGGATCTCCTGGTTGGCCTTTCGCTGAACCTATGACCTCTGGTGACTGGGTAAACCTAATATGAAAAACATGGTGAAACATGTTTCCTACCTGTCATTTCAACAACGAAAAAAACATTACAACATAATGTAAGAGAGTGAGTACAGCATCCTCCTTTCAATCGTGGGATTGGTGGAAATAAACAAGGGAAACATAAAACATGTCCACAAAACAATCCACTTCCTCCTTTAAGCCAGAACAGGACGGTTCTCTGCTGCAAAACGGGTTCTCGACCGACTGCACTTGATCGGCTGCCTTAGTGGTGCTTTGGTGACAGTGGAATATCAAAACAAAAAGCCAACTGGTCCTCAATGCGTGGGAAGGACAACCACTACACACACATGTAACAATACTAGTCCTTGGAGCTATACCTATGGAATTATCAGTTGAAGAAAAGAGCGTAGCACAGCGTCCCTGCTTGTCCTCCTCGAGCTGAGTCTGCACCTGTTACATGGGGGGCCAAGGAGAGAGCCAATTATCTGTACAGGTGTTCCCGTTAACGTGTGATCGCACCAAACTCACGAGTGGGGCTGCTGCCGTCGGGATGCATAAAATGTGACCTGCATTAATTTCTCAAGTTCTTCAAATAGAAAACTCAGGCTACATTTTCCTTTACGTAATAGTGTACACCTTTATTTCTGGTCCAGCTTTTGCAAACACCTTGTTGATTTTTGTCTATTCTCCAGCCTTTTGGATTCAACATCACACTGCACCTAGTTGCTCCTTTTTGCAGGGCATTTTCAAACCTCCATTTTTCCATTTAGAAATGAAAGAACGTATGCCCCATACAGTCATTTTTCACTTCAATTACATCAGATTAGTTAAAAATGAAGTAATTAGTCTCACTTTCAAAATCCATATTAATCTGTATAATGGAGGAGTGATTCTATCTTCTCCTTTCTTTTAAGAATAGATTTACCCCTAACACAAAATGATCAGCAGGACAAAGTGGTATAAAACAAAACCACTGGATCAGAGATTGGAATAATCAAAACAATGCATCCAGCCACTGGCCTTAGGAGGCTATACCATAGTGCTTAGGACTTCTGAAAAGAGACGTACAAAACTATAGGACTAGCAAGGACTAGGCAATACTGAAGATATTTAAGAGGTAGTTGTTTTAACGTCCAGGCTGTGCTCTTCAAAGGGGCAGAGTCCCCAGGCTAAGGTAGAGAGAAAACAGTCGTAACTGACAAAAGGTGAATCAAATGATCTCTACCCGACTCACCCCGCCCACAGGGCACACTCTGGGTCCTCAAGAAACCAGGATGCCATTATCTCATGTTAACTAAGGACCGTAGCTGTGAAAAAACGGATAATCATGCAGGAAAAAAAGACTCCTACTTCAGAAAAGCATTTAAGAACAAACTCCCTAATGAAAGCACTTTATCTCTGCATGATTGAGCTTGCCTGACTACTCTATTTTCCAGACAAATAGAGCAGCTCCAGAACTGGAAATCTCAGCCCATCTTTCACTCTGGGCAGGTTGTAATGTTTGTAGGAACTGCACCTATTTATAAGCATCTTGGTTTATTAACTAAAACCTGCACATGTTTGTAACCCCAATGTCAAAACACTGTCAGTGTCGTGAGTCCTACGTATGAGACGTAACATGGATTTCTTGAGAAAACCCAAGGCGTTGACGGACCCCAACGTGTCTGGGCTCAGGGGCCCGTCTAGTTCAGACAGGTGGTATAGTAACGGTAACGCCACGCCTGGCACGGCGACAGGTCCATCTGCTTAGCTGAAAAGTTCACTCGGTCCCGGCTTGACGGCTGACCCGACACGGAGGAGGACCGTAAACGCCCTCAGTTTGCTGGCGCGGTCGAGGTCGACCCGGTCAGACAACCTGTGCTTCTTGACACGCCGGAGCTGTTGCGCCAACGGTCCAACTGACGGCTGAGGCGGCAGTGCCCTTGACGGACGACGCGCGGCAGAGGAGGCACGCACTCACGCCCCCAATGTGAATGAGGCAGGGAAGTGGAGGTGGGGCTCACACGTGCGGAGTGTGGTGACGTCGCCAGAGTGCAATCGCCAGACAGCAACCGTCAGCCGTGCGTGCTTGAGGAGGGTGAACCACTCTGACGGGACCCGGGGTCTTTTGTCTGTGCTCCCGACCCGGGGGGGGGGGGTGCAGGCTCCGGCCGGCGAAAACCCGGTGCAGGAAGCTGACGTCTCCGCTGTGACCGTCGCCGTCGGGATGACCTAAGGCAGTTTTCTTTGGACTGAACATCGCGTGGCACGACAAGGAATGCTGTGTGACTCCATGCTGACACAAAGGTGTAGGTTCACACAGAACAGATGGCCAGAGCCTGCGTTCAGGCAGGAGCCGCTCGCACCAAGTCACATTGCAGAAAAAAGAAGTCAGCCAAGAGCAGAGCAGGAAATAAGGATGTTGTGCTCAAAAACAGGTGTGACATCACTGGACTAAGTCACATTGTGACTTAATGAGGGTCAGAGTTTCTAGTCATCAGCTAGAAAATTATACTCATTCTAGAAATGATGATAGAGTTGAGCGGTGCTTAGTGTCGCCAAACTGAAGCCCTGCCTTCGAAATCACGTATATTTATATATTGTTTAATATATCATCTCCTTAACGTTAATCACTACTCAAGTCCATAATTATTCCCGGAGTTGGCGACTCATTTTTTCAGTGGTAATGTTACAGGGATGCCATAGTCTTATAAAGTAGATTTGAATTTCATATAATCAATTATATGTGGGCTACATTACCACATGGCAAGTTAGGGGTCATACTAACTGTCTACACATTTGCCTTAGGCACTGACAGCCAGTGTTTGAAATGGTGGCCATGAGCAATGGAGGAGTGGAAAAGTGAGTTTTGCATTATGCAAACAACAGGCATGCAAAGATGTCCTCGGGTTACTGGCAATGACACTTTTACGAGTTCATGCAAAACTCTAAAACAACATAACTATTGAGACATTGGCTGTTGTTATTTATTTTTTAGGATACTACTTCCCTTTTAGGCCCACAAACACAGGACCTTATATGCACAGACGCACACACGCCATTACATAAACAGACTTATCCAAACATAGATAGAGGAGGTGAGACACAAAGCCTGGATTGTTCTGCCTCTGATTGTCTGTATTAACAATGTGCCATTCTGTACCTCAACAGAACTTAATTTATTCAAACCTTATGCCGTGACCTGCAATTCCCAACTCCATCTCACCCTCCTCCTCCCATCCTTTTCTCTCCCACATCCAACTCCTCTCTGCCTTTTTACACTTGCACAGTATGTTCCTCAACAAATATCCTTAATTTTTCTTTTCTTAGCCACCAAAATTCTTAGCCACCGACTCTGCCTCTCCCCTTTTGCACATTGACCCTTCTTTCCCCTGCCTCCTATCCTCTATCCCATTCGCTCGAGCCTCCCTCCCCTGTGCCTCTTCCAACTCATCCATGCTTCACTTCTCCAGTCCTCCACAGCCCAAATGGTCCCCCTGGCCTCAGCCCCAGTTTGGATCCCCTCTGCTCTGTTCGAACAGAGCTTGGCTGTGTTCCCTATTACGGCTCTCTGCATCCAAGAGAAAAAGAGAGAGAAAGAGAGGGAGAGCAGAGACAGAGAAAGCGGGAGAGAGTAGAAAGAGGGAAAAGGTGGTGGTGGTGGGGAGGAGGGGGGTGAAATGGGGGAGGGGTCATGGTTGGGGGTTTGGGAGAGGGGTTTGGGAGAGGGGAGGGATTGGGGGATCAGGGGGTTGCAAAAGAAGAACAGAGGCTGCTTTGTCGATAGCAACGGCAAACGTTCTGGAAGCACTTTCAATCATTTGCTCTCCCCTCCATACCCTAAACTCTAGGGCATTAATGTGATCAGCGACAAGCCTATTCGTTGGCCGTTTTTCTATTGCCCGTACCCACCCCTTAAGTGAATAGACAGCTAACTAATATTCCAGGCATGTACAAGTATCACCTCCTCTGCACCATTTCTAAGAAAGACAGCTTGGACTTATTGAATCAGTAAGAGAAGTGGGGACCAGAAAGCTTGGCACAAGTTGATTCTTAATAAGTAACTTCCTATTCTGAGAGCAGAAGCTCGGGGGTTGCCAAAGTAAAGGTAAATCTGATAGTGCTGTATATTACAGTGTAACATTATTTGATTAAGGAAAAAATAAGCTCTGAAACGTTAGTGGACGTAAGTGGTTACAGAGGTTGTATGAAGGTATTGCAGGCAGCTTCAGGTAATGTACTGAGAGTAAACTACAGGAGATTAGCTAGCTGCATACTTCACTCGCAAACAATTTTTGTTTGGTTTCTCTCTTGGTCATAATTGGCTCGGAAGTCGTTATCAGTTGGCGTACTTGTCACGGTACACACGTTGGCAGCGATGCCAAAGGACATTGTCAACGTTCACTTGAGCCAACCTCAGCAAAGTGCTGACTGGAATTGCATTGAGCAAATGGCGGGCCGGTGGTCCGGTCTCTGATGTCAAACTCTGTGTTTGAACTCCCCCCACCCCCTCGCCGTGACTAGTGCCGCTCAACACCGACCCGTTGGACCAACACTTGGCTGGCATAAGACTTGGCAGCACCCGAACTCGCTTGCTTTCTCTCTCTCTCTCTCTTTCTCTCTCTCTCTCTCTCTCCAGTCCTTTAACAATCCATTTCATTGTAGCATTGCCTCTCTGTCGGGATTTTTCTGGAGAATATGACGTGTCCCGGTTTCAAGGCGGCCCTTTTAAAACATTGTTAAATGGACGTGGGACAGCAAAGATATCACTTCAGACATGAGTCGTTTTTTTGTTCGTCCATTTTTGAGTGACTTGGGACATTACGGCCAATAGTTCCTCAACACTGCATCGGTCATAGATTAGGCTTTCTGCTGGTTTTTGCACAGAGGGTTTCAATAAAGAAAAAGTACCACATTTCCTCCAGTTCCATTGGGAGTGAAATTCCACCATCCAGTGTATTGGGGTAAACACCGTTGTGTAATTAGCCAGTAGCCGGTCTCTCTCAACTCGTACACAGACGTGTGCGATGGAAAATGTAACACAACGTGGCTTTCTGCAAGCACCTTTCACCGGTTCCCATAGCTGTATTACAACAACGCTTTCACCTGAAATGTCTTTTAGAGCAGACACCTATAAAGACTTGCTGTGAACACATCACTGGCCTCAACAGGAAAGGGAAGTGTTAAAACCGCAGGGGAGTGGGCCCTATGGGTTTCCACACGTGTATGAACACCGTCTGTAGATGATTGGTTTCAGTTTTCGCTTGGCAGCAAGGGCTCCCCTTTTTTACTTGCCTGTACTCTTAAGCAGCAACCCAAAACTGAAGAAAAAAAAGGCCAAATAGTAAGCGGGTACTGTTCATTTAGGTCGATTTTGATCACGTGTTTCATTCAACTGAAGCGTTGTGTTATGAGTACCCATCAAAGTAACGTGTCGTCTCTGTCCACGTTTTGCTTTGAACTGCACATTGTAACGATGGAAAAATCCCTAAGTGCTCGCTAGACACTATTTCCCTGAAATATGAGAATACCGAGTATGCCCCAAAACACACCTGAAATGCCATAATCACCTTCCCCTAGAACAGGTTCCCATTCTTTGTTCCTCCACCCAAGTCGCTGAAGAAATATTTACCCTATAAGAAGTAATTAAGCACAGGAGTACCTGTGAGATTTTCCCCCTCCCTCTCTTTCCTCCCTCTTTTTGGTTCTGTAATTTTCTCTTAAGCCCCTATTCATCGTGAGTCTACCTGTATGTCACAGCCAAGGCTGAGGTACTGATTCACTCCGGGCCGTCAAGGGCCGCCCTCCAAACCCGGTAGGGACGTAGCTCGGGAGGGCCTGAGACGTTATTTATGAAGCCGCCCCCCCCCCCCCCCCCCCCCCCC
>JACXGI010006949.1:0-30681 GCA_016801175.1 Esox masquinongy
AACCATCCCCCCCCCGCCTTGTTGCACTACTCCCTTTGTACTACTAACCATACCCCCCCCCGCCTTGTTGCACTACTCCCTTTGTACTACTCTGACACTGCCTTGCCAAGTCTGATAATGGAAGTTTTCAGTTGTTACAGGTACATGTCTACCTCAGGAACCTCACTGCTGCTATCCCTGCATTTCAGTTGCACATGCACCTTGCACATCCCATTTGCCTCTTCGCACATTTAGTACTGCCATCATGCTTGCATTTTTACAGTTGTTCCATACACGTCTACCTCGGGGACCTCATTGCTGTTATCTCTGAATCCCGGTTACACATCTTACCTTACTCCTTCAATCTGCCTCGATTGCATCATCTAGAATGCCATTTAGAATTGCCATTTGTACCCACACAACTATTATCCCACTTGTAACATGCACAGTACTTAATACTGGTACATTTTCTGCCCTCCTCTATTTGCCTTAATTGCACATTTAGCATTGCCATTTGTACTGCATTTGCCTTCATTGCACATCTATACATTCCATTTGTAATATACATATACTTATTACCTGTAAATACTATTGGTTAGATGATAACTGCATTTCGTTGTTCTGTACTTGTTCTGTTCAATAACAATTTGAATCTAATCTAATCAGTGACATGAATATAGAATCAAAGGACTTATCTTAAAGTAACTAAGTAACTTAATGCCTTAATTTCCACAGCAAGTGACTAAGTAACGTAACAAGTTACTTTATGGGAACTGTAACTACAACTCTTATAAGTTCATTTTAATGTTTCCCCACATTGGTCATAGCCACTGGAAGAGGTTTTGATCGGAGGTACTGAAAATGGTTGAGCGCGTAGTGGTATTGAACAGATATCGAATGTGCATGGGGTTGGATGGGCTGTAGTAATGTGTAGGAGTAGTAAGTGTATTTTCTGTTTGGATTTTATTGATTGGTGTTACATTTCACACTAATAAATTTCACACTAATCACTGTGTTTTGTTTAGAGGATCATCTTTTATAAGGATGATCTAATGAGTCATAAAAATGTTAGTGTCAAAGCGGCACGAATTAAACCACTTGACAGTCATCTCAATTAATCTATTTACAGCAGTAAAAAAACAGCAAAAATAATCATATTCACATGAAGTTTCCTCTGAGGTATACTGTACCCAGATATTCATCTACTGTGGATCTCACTGTAATTAGTGAAATATCAAAGCCTGAAAGAGGCACACTTACAACAGGGAGTTGTGCTATTATCATAACATCATTTAGTGGTCTGTGTTCAAGCTATCCTAACATGTGCAAATGGGTGTTAATTCCAAAGGCTGATTGCTAAATGGGCAACAGTTTCCAGGGGGTTAAATTGATTAACGCTTATCACCCAGAAATGCCTTTTGACATTTGATCTGGATTGCTGAGCAGATCTATGGAATTCAAAATGAGAGAGAAATTCTCTCTAAGATATATCTGACTATCCTTTGCGTAAATTTGTCACAATTTGACAGAAATTGCTGAAAATTGGCCGAAACAACTTGATAATAACAGAACAGTAGCATTTTTTCTGATCACAATCTGTTATTAAAAAAACAGAAATGAATGCTGTGTGGTGTCACATTCTCTGTCATATCTAGGGTTAGGAATTGCTGGGAAACTCACAATGCAATATTATCACAGTGCCTATAGTGGCTGTGGAAAGTATTCAACATAAATACATGTTTCCGGACCCATTGCCCTTCACATTTCAAATATATTTTAAATGCATCCTGTGCACTTTGATCATCCTTGAGATGTCTCTAGACATCGTCTGGAGTCCAGCTGTGGCAAATTCAGTAATTGGACATGATTAAGAATTAATTGGACATGTCTACATAATGCCTCATGCTTAAGAATGCAAGTTGTTCTGTCTTGTTGTCATATTCTTGTTAAAAAAAATATTTCCTATGGAGCAACAATGTTTTTATAAGCTGTTAATTGTTGATAAGGTGATACATTTAATGAGTGCAGTAGATTTGGAACAGACTAAGAAATTAACTCAACCACCAACTCTGACACTGAATATGTGGACAACAGCGCCCTCATCTGCTGGTCTCCTCTGTTGGAGAGAGAGAAAACCTTGGATCTGACTGCATTATTCAGAAGGATGTGAAATGTCAAACTGACCTAGGAACTGATTAAAACATTATTTAGAAAATATCTGAAAGGCCAAACTGAACTAGGATCTGACTATATCATATTATTCATAATGATCTCAATGGCCAAACTGACCAAGGACCTGCACGCCTGCAATGAGACATTTTGTGGATGCAGACAACTATGCTTAGACTGATAATAAAGACCAATTCACAGGGTGTCTGCATCCAACACCGTGCCTTATTCACTATGTACCTTTCTTTATATTTTGCATTACATGTGACAAAAGTAGTGTACTATGTAGGGAATAGGATGTCATCTGGGAGCAGAGCCACAAAGTCCCTGGGGAGTGCTGGTAGCCTGACACCCAGTTGATTCATGGACAGGAGAATAGCAGGACTGGACAGCACAGGAACTCACAAAGATATGATTTATTTTCATTGTCATATTCTGTATATTTCTGCCTACTTTCCTCTTTGTGTACTTTTTAATTACAACCCTGTTTCCAAAAAAGTTGGGACGCTGCGTAAAATGCAAATAAAAACAGAATACAATGATGTGCAAATCATTTATCCCTAAATTTAATTGAGAATAGTACAAAGACAACATTTCAAATGTTGAAACTGAGAAATGTTTTTCTCAGTTTTAATTTGATGCCAGCAACACATTTCAAAAACGTTGGGACAGGGGTATGTTTACCACTGTGTTGCATCTCCTTTTTTAAAAATACTAGTTTGGGAACAGAGGAGACCAATAGTTCGGGGTCCCCTTTGTCGTATTTTTCATTCCATAATGCGCCAAATGTTTTCAAGGGATGACAGGTCTGGACTGCAAGCAGGCCAGTTTAGCACCAAGACTCATGCTGTTGTAATATGTGCAGAATGTGGTTTGGCATTGTCTTGCTGAAATAAGCATGGCCTTCCCGGAAAAAGCTGTCTGGATGTCAGCATATGTTGCACCAAAACCGATATATATTGTTCAGCATTAATGTGCCTTCACGGATGTCAAGTCACCCATACCGTGTGCATTAAAGTACCCCCATACTGTACTATCATGGATGCTGGCTTTTGAACTGTGCGCTGATAAGAAGCCGGATGGTCCCTCTCCTCTTTAGTTCAGAGGACGCGGCATTCCTTGATACCCAAAAAGAATTTCACATTTTGATGCGTCAGACCACAGGACAGTTTTCCACTTCGCCACAATCTTAAATGAGCTTCGGCCCAGAGAAGGCGGTAGCGTTTCTGGATCTTGTTTGTATGGTTTGTGCTTTTCAGGATCGATTTTTAACCTGCATTTGTGCATGCAGCAACGTACTGTGTTCATAGACAATGGTTTTTGGAAGTGTTCCTGAGCCCAGGCAGTGATTTCCACTACAGAATCGTGTCTGTTTTTAATGCAGTGCCTTCTGAGGGCTCGAAGTTCACGGCCATCCAATATTGGTTTTCGGCATTGTCCCTTGTATACAGAGATTTCTCCGGATTCTCTGAATCTTTTAATGATATTATGTACTGTAGATGATGAGATCCCCAAACTCTTTGCAATTTTACGTTGAGAAACATTCTTAAATTGTCGCACTTTTTGCCTATGCAGTCTTTCACAGAGTGGTGAACCTCTCCCCATCCTCTCTGGAATGATCTTTTAATACCCAATCATGTTACTGACCAGTTGCCAATTAACCTAATTAGTTGTGTGATATTCCACCAGGTTAAGTTTGTTAGCATTATTCAACTTTTCCAGTCTGTTGTTGCCCCTGTCGCAAACGTGTTGCTGGCATCAAATTCAAAGTGGGCATATATTTTTGAAGAAACAATGTGTCAGTTTCAACATTTGATAAGTTGTCGTACTACTATTTTCTATTGATTATATGGTTTAAATGATATGCACATCATTGCATTCTGTTTTTATTTACATTTTACACAGAATCCCAACTTTTTGGAAACAGGGTTGTATTTGAAGTCAGTCACTTTCAAAACCATAATTCCTTAGAGATATTAAGAATGTTATGCATGTAGGAGATCCTGGTGCTGTTTGTGTGTGTGTATGCCACTCTAAGAGAATTGGTTCACTTCAGTCAGCATTGGAGGGAGTGTTGTTGGGAGGCAGGCAGTATTGATTGAAATTAACTATCCTTCAGTGCTACACATTTATGAGAGCATCTCAATAGTCTGAAGTGGGTTACTTTCGACATCCTCTCACCGAACCTTCATTGATCTGTGAAAAAAAGTAAAGATTAAAGCTATATGGTGGAAAATACCCACACAAACTACCACCAACTACCAATATTTGCTATTACCAATCCTTAAAACAGTGAAATGAAGAATAAGTGACAAGGACAACTATTTGATTGAGTAGTGAGACACCTATGTCTGTAGAAAACCTATTTAAGACCACTGTGACAACTCATGACTGTAGAAAACCTATTTAACACTATTATGACACCTCAAGCCTATAGAATTGTTTTTGTTATATTAAGACAACCCATACCTGTAGAAAACCTCTCTTATATTATTAAGAGCGCAGTAGTCTTTAGAAAACCTCTCTGACGTTATTAAGAACATACTAGTCTGTAGAAAACCATGCTGCAGAGGGGCCTCTGTTGTGACGATTATCTGGCATCCTTCACGGCTCTTTATTCACTCTGCAGTGAGAAGTCTTCAGCTTGGTCTCTTAAAGCCCCAGCTGCGGCACAACAGTGAAATCGCTGCACGTTGAGGAGACAGTGGTGCTGGGGGGGGGGGCGGTGGCAGCATAGTTTATGATTCAGCCCATCGATTTCCTCATTTGGCTATTGACCCTTCTGCTCAGAGAGGCCCTGGGAGCTTCCTTCAGTCTCCGCACATAAAACAACCAGAGGATAAAGCGGTGCACGCATCATTAGCAGTTGTAAAACATGGGGGATTATGTCGGAGGAAACTTCAGCGGAGACCTTCAGACTATCTGTTGTTGTCATACAACGAATGAGGAGGACGTGGCCCCGGCGACGCGTTGGAAAAGCCGCAACGAAGGCCGCTTTTAAGTATTATCCATTTGCATGTCCTTTATAACATAAACGGTTCTAATGACGTGCCATGAAGGTTTTAGATGGAACATCAATATGTTACATAGTAGTCTATATAAGTTAATGTTTAAGAATGATCGATTTTTTTGGGATACATATAGGATTTATATGTTAGCATCAAGCAAATTCCCTCCATCAATCCATCCAGTTAAACCATGAGTTACATTGCAGAGCCTTGATTTAATTACCCATGAATGCAATGATAAAATACACAGAAAATTTTACTTGAACTAAATATATGTACACTACTCTACTGTGTGTGTGTGTGTGTGTGTACGTGTAGATAGAGTGTGAGCATAAATAGAGACAGAGACAAAGAAAGCAAAAATAAATAAATGTTCCACTCCATTAAGCTAGGATGTGTCAGCCAACGGAGCATTGGAAAAAAGACAATAGCACATTTCCATTGTCCGCTTGGCTTGGCCCCTTGCTTTCTTGTGGGCCTGCTGAGAGTAGGTGCCCATAATTGTCAGTGTCACAAAAATCGATGAGAGGCAAATAGATAAAGTATAACCCTTAGCTAGCACTGCTTGCCTGGCCCTCCTGAAAATACTTCACAATCAATTTGGCCTGAAATTAGACACTAGGGCCAGGAGAGTCCATATGCAAGTGAGTGAGCAAGCAAAGCGTGAGATCGATCCGAGCGGATTACATTCCTATTCTAATTAATAGTAAGTACACACATTTATCTTTTCACAACTGGTAATGAGATACAAAATGGAAACTGAGTAAACGGCTTTACACAGTTGACTTCTTAACAAGCACAGAGAAGACTGAAAGCATTTATTTCCTCCTCCCCATGGAGTGCTTCCAGCAGGGGTTGACTTTCACTGGGGGGCCACATTTTGATTTTCAGTGCGTACAGTGGGCCACATGCCTCTGTATATCAATTATTTTGGTTTGCTGTTTGCTCACACAAAACGGCCAACTTAGTTAAAGATGTAGTTTGAGACTTCAGCAATAACCAAAATATATTTTGGAAGGGACACAGTAGAATCCTGCCTCTAATATTTACAATGAATTAAAAAATAACACAGGGATGTTTAGGGTGTGTGTGTGTGGGCTGGCACTGCAAGTATCTAAAGTGAGTATAAGTATGACTATAAATACGTCAATGCAAGTTGAAATGGGGAATATCTCAAGTACTCAGAAAAATTCTGTAGAAAAAGATATTAATGGGTAGGGGCTGCACCAATGAGACACTATGGATTTTCATCATGACTACTACAGCGTTAATGCACCCCTTTTAGTTGTTGAAATGAACAACCGGGTCTCTATGTATTACTTTTGACACCATTCATTCATCCTAAACATTTAAATTAGATTCACTTTAACTAAGGTCTCTTTTGTTTATGATTACCGTTACCTTACAGTGTTTTGATAACTAGTGTAAATCTTATCAGGACAAGGTCAAAATATTTGCTTTTATTCACCTTACAAAAAAAATATTGGCTTTATATATGCCAAGATTATTACAAAATTCAAATTGTCTTATAGATATTTACAGTTCTCAAAACACCGAGGTGGTTTAAGCCTACACGAAACAGACCTTATTTGAAGTGGATCTAAATATCCCCTTGGAAATGCATCTTCTTTGAGAGGCATAGAACTGGGGGAGGGACCGTTTTGAAATGTACTGCAAGCAATTCATTGGAATGAAAATTAATCAGCTTATGCTGAAGGTCACCGAGAGTGTGTTGTCTAGACTGAATGTGAATTCAAGAGGATATGAAAGCTCTGTCATTTTTCAACATTCTAAATCATAAAAGCAGCTCATAAATTCACAATAAAACCCATGCAGTTTTCTGCCACTTGCATTGAAAGGGTTCATACAGGTTTTACCGTTTAAAAACAACACTTCATTGCGTATTTACCTGCAATATCCGCAGATAAATGCTATTGTCCATTCCCTTTTGAATAACCACACAATCCTGTTTGGAAGAACGAATGACAGCTAATGCACGTGTGCGTTCTTTTCCTGGACCGTAGCAATGTATCATAGCAACCGCTGCAACTTCGAAGTGGGTTGCTGTCTGTTTCCAATTGGTTTTGTTTGATAGCAAATCACACCTAAATAACATTTCATTGATAAATTAAAACAGTAGTCACAGTCTTGAGGACTCTACATCAACCCAGCGAGCAGCGTACATGGTCATCTGAGATCTGTTGCTACTCGCTAGCCTACAGCCAAAATGCAGATCAACTGTTCTCACTGATAGAAAGAACTTCTACATTTACAGCAGAACTCCCTATCAGGAGTGAAACAAGGCTAGTTTCACAACAGGCCTTGAATGTGAATTCAGTACCACAAATAAGAGACACCATGGTCTTAAAGAAACTTTTTTTTATTCACACCACTTTCTATTCCAACTATGTTAGAACTTAACATGAGCTTCAAGCCACTACTTTCCTATGATCTTTCATCCTTCTGTACACACAGTAGAAAAAGTCAATATGTATGCTTCAGAAATCAGGGGCACAGGCAATTCTGTATTGGTTGAGTGTCTCCAAGTCTCGCTTTGCAGCTTCCTCCTTTTTGACCACTTAAAAAAAGGCATTTTTTCAACACAGCTCAGAGGGCTTGGAAAACATTAAGGTTTTGACATTGGTAAAGCATTTACATTTCAAGACAAAACAAAAGTAAAATACAGATTATGGTAAAAAGTGGAATATACTGCTTGGGCACATCACAAACAGAATACAATGCCATTGACAAAAATGTACCATTGACAAATAATGTGTATTCTTCAATTTAGCTTTTCATAGAAACCAAAAAAAAAGAAAAAAGCTAACTTGAGTAAACAAATCAAATATATACATTGAGGTAAAAACACATTGGTCTTCAGAGGAGGTATGTTCTTTAGATTTTCATTATCTTTTTATATCCTGTTAATTACACAATTTTAGCATTTCTTTCAGCTTTTAATAGTTTATTTATAAAGCAAGTGTTGCAGACATTAGAACACAATCACATGCAGCTTGTCATTGGTGGGAAAAAAAGAGAAAACTAAACAAGGAGAGTCTAGTCCAAAGTAGGCACGAAATAAAACACAATAAAGCTTTCTTCTACCTTTTACACAAGGACCTTAGAACAGTAACCATAGAACCAAAAGAAAGCACCTTGCCTGGATTTCTGTTTTTGAGCAAGCAGGACCCTTTTGTGACCCAAACCATTGCTTTTATTCATTTTGACATTAACCGTCAGTCTTCAAATATGCCTATATTGATAATGCAAACTCTTTGTGACACATCCGGCCACTGTCCCCCAAACAAGCTGTTTAGATGTTCTTCACAGTGTCTGGACATTAGCATAGACAGAAAGATCATGTAAAAGTATGATCAAACACGACAGGGGTGGAAAATGGAAACCACATTGATCAAGAACTTGCATAACTTGAAGAAACACCCATGTGGTGCCGTTTTACGTGCATAAATTACGCATTTTGTGTATGCAAAAATTATGGAACGGGTGTTATGGTCCACCTGGAGGATGATGGGAGTGTGGTGGGCTGAGGTTTATACAATCACATCTGATTTATTTTGGTGCTGAAAAAGTTTAATAAAATTGGCATAGCTGGCATTGTTAGCATATCTTCCTGGCCCCTGATACATCCAAATAGCCAAATCTGAGGCTGGTCAATTTAGGTTGTTCCTTCCTCAGTGCAACAAAGGTTTGTTTCTCATTGAATAGACTGCCTATCCTGTGACACGTACCAACCCATTTCCCTGCCGGCATATAATCCCCAGATCATATTGTAGTTGGGTTTAGGTCACAGAAGGGCTTGTCCAGCTAACAACCCACCCTCTTTCCCTGACACCATCACCATCCGTGGAACTGGAATAAAACGTAGATGTCAGCTGGGAAGGACTATACAGACGATTCCAACAGGAAAAAACAGACTGGCCAACATCTAAATCTACCCTTTGACCTCAACCTAACCTTAACTGACCCCTTAATTTTGGCACTAAAACTAGACCCAATTCTAACCAACGTAGAAGTTTAATTTTGGTTTGTACGGAACAATAAAGTCTGCATAGCCCTTTCCATGTTTTTAGCCTGGGACTTTGTGGCTAGAGTATCTGGGTGGAACGGGATAAGCAGATAGAGGCACGGACAATGAAAAGGACACTGGTAGCATGTTGAGACCCCTAGGAGACCTACAACACACCATTTTCCCTTAAAAAACCCTTCTCATAAATCCACTGTCGCCCCATTTTAACGAAAGCAGAGGAGCAATGAGACTTTTTTTGTCCCGTCTATTAACCCGTGGCTGGTTTGACGCGGTCCTTGTGGCCAGAAGAAATAAAGAAAAATCACCTGCATGTCGCTGAGACAGAGAAATACCTGGATGTATGATGTTTTGTGTTTTTTATTTTTATTTTTTTATTTTTTTACAGTTACTGTAAGTAGTAGTCACCTTTTGGAAACAAAAAGAAAGGCTGCTGGTGATCAAGACGAAAATGTTGTCGGACACAGAATGAACGTTAGCCCAGTGTTGGCGACAGAGGCATAGTTTAGACATCAGCTGAACCGTTGCTAAGCGTTGGTGTTATGTCCCAGACAATGGAGTTGACCGTAGCACTACAACACCCTCGCAGGCTGACCAAATATGTCATGAGTGCGTGTGCAACAAAGCATGGTTCAGCATGATCGCATTTCTTATTTCATCTTTAAATAATAAGTATTACCTTTTCTGTTAAACATGTGTAACAGCTAAATATTTAGGATCCTTTTCACTTTTTCCCTCAAAAACTAGCCCTGCAGATCAACTATGCAAGACAGAGCCTTCAACCTGATACAGAAGAAACACTGAGTAACATTTTACTACGTAGCGAAAATCATTCATAACCCTTTATGGCACAGCTATAGATATGGAGATCTGTCACATACCTGTTCTTGCATGAATATTGGCAGAGGGCTTCCATTACTTTAGATCAGTCAACTGGGTGGTATTTCCAGCTCCAGCTGATGAGTCCAATCCTGAAGAAAATGTACTACATCAAATGGGAGATAGTGTCTTCAATGAGGCTGCTCATGCTGGCACAAGCACCATAGTGGCACAGCTACAGATGAGACCTTGTTGCATTTCTATGGGCACAGCATTCAATCAGCCAATGGATCAATATGGGAGGGGGTGGTTTGCATACTGTCCCCCTGTCCTGAACTACACCTACCCAATAATGAGAAATTAACGCTGAAAAGGGCTACATAAGTATTTCTCTGAAGGACACCTGCATTCTAGATGACCTGATGCATAAAACAGAAAGATGCAAAGTTCCCAGCACACAACCTTGGGGAACACCAGTGATGAGTAATCATGTGTAGCAGACTACTAAGGACCTCATGGCACAGATCAAATACATGGCATAAGGGATAAGTTCTGTACATCCAATCGGGGCTCTTGTCCACAGAGTGTCACTGGCCTCTTGATTTCAAAACAGAGATGGGCATTTTGTAGCAGCACAGTGGCCAACAGATAAATACAACGCACCCAGAAATCAGACTGTTCAAGACAAATCCAAAGGAAAAATCTAATAAAAAAAACAACCATGCTGCCACCCAGGACAATGTGCAGTTAGGTCAGAAGTGCACTTATTGCAAAACAATCATATATTTTGGATTTTGTCTTTTGTTAGTGGATTGCTGATAACTTGTTTTTATAATGTTGTTTTAAAAAGCATGCTGCAATATGTGATTTTGCTTAGTATGCTGAAATAGAGCAAGAAACTGCAAGGACAAAGACGAGCACAATCCAAATTTGTGTAAATATGCTGCTTGCAAGTTTAGGTGTGTGGTAATAGGGTACCTTATGAATACAAACAAAAACAAATAGTTACGTCTCCTGCTACATTTACTTTCGACTTCATATTGAATTATGACAATACTTTATAAGTGTCATTATTTATGATCATACTTTTTACAAAACAAGAGCAACAATGACTCTCCATTGGTCCCATAAGGCTTGCTAAGCTGAAATAGGAAGCAGTTCACAATGTTACAGATTTTTTTTTCTTTTTCTTTGTAAAGGTACATTCTTCTAGTAGTAGAAAAAGTAGCCACAAAAAATGTTGGAAAACCTATGGCTTATTAAATATCCGTTTGCTATATTTAAATAAATCTACTTCACCTTGTTTTTTTGTTTTTTTTCGAGACATTAAAAATAATGAATGTGTTGTCACAGGCTTTGACCCCTTCCCCCAAAAAACCCATGCATTTTTATAGGGTAATAAGTAATGCGTTTTTTCTCTATTTCCTTAAATCCTCTTTAAAGGTGACCTTAGTGTAGTCCTGTGGGCACTAACCCAACAATTAGACTGATACTTAGCTTAGACTGATTGTTAGCTTTCAGAGTAATGAGATCTCTCTGGTAAACAGTGGAAAGAGATAGAAAAAAGACCGAGAGGCGAGAGATATCCCTATTTGATGATTTGATTGGAGGGTAGAGCGGAAATAGGTAGATGGCACCATTTAACAGATGTTGTAACTCCCTCTGCTTGGCGAGGTCACGTGTCTTTTGATGTGCATAGGAAGAGGAGCCCTACCTGCAGCTCTGGAAGGGCTTCCATTAAGACGACAGACAGACAGACTCCCGTTTGACCAACACAAACACACGTTTGCACAGACAGGCACAGACAGACAGGCACAGACAGGCACCGACGCAGACAGACAGGCACCGACGCAGACAAACAGACAGGCACCGACGCAGACAAACAGACAGGCACCGACGCAGACAAACAGACAGGCACCGACGCAGACAGACAGACAGGAACCGACGCAGACAGACAGACAGACACAGACAGATAGACAGACACAGACAATAATGTACGTGACAGGGGAAGAAGAGGTGGTTTAAAGCAGTGGCACTTTCTGGTTATGTCCTGGCTTGGAAGGCATGGTGGCGACTATCAAGCTGTTGTTGGTGTTGTTGTAGCAGAGCAGAGTATATTTGATCTATATTGCATATGTCATAGCATGTTCGCCAAGACTAAATGAGGTCATGTCCAGTTTGTGTATAAACAAAACCAATTCTAAACAAATAAGTTAAACTGACCTGTAGCCCCCAGTAGAAGAGAGAGAGAGACACAAACAAGGTTGTGGAGAGATGAGTACAGGGTACACCAGCATCTCTCCATGGTAAAACAGAGCTAATAACAAAATCAAAACGTACCGGATGGTCAAAAATAAACTATGGGTTGTTCCGTTTCTTTTCAAGGCCAGTTCTCGTTGGGTCAAAGCCATCACACCCAGTGACAGATTGTGACACGTAGTTTGAATGGAATCATCATCTGAATATTAAGAACAGCAGTCATGAAACCTGTTTTCAGATGAGTGGATTTCTGGATGACATCTCCTTTGAATATGACAATGTTTCGCAGAAGCTGTTGCAGGGCGGGACTACGACTGTCTGTAATCGCCCTGACAGGTTCACAACAAACACAAAAGGAGGTGATCCCACCAACCGCCAGGGCACGGGGTGAGGATTACACTGGCATGGGTTTGTGGTGGTAGAGGCAGGCGGGAGACGGAATTATCACCCAGCCCTGACACCTCACTCCCCCTACACCCTTAGACTACACCCCCCCAATCAGATCCATCGTCCGTGAGACAAAAAAATAGATCCACAGTCGGCAGGACAACAATGAACGTGATGTCAGCGTTTAGGAAGGGTTTATCAGATGTTACTGTGCCATATCGCCTCCCCTCTGCAACCAAGAGGAGGGCCGGCGTGGAGAGAGAACTAATGGTGGTAATAATGAAATAATATTTTGAATAAGATAAGATTAAGGTGGGGCTACATCTTGATTCCCTCTGATTGGCTGAGTTGGGACAGGGTCTTCTTGATTCGTAGCGCTGTGAGACGGGCGGCTCCATTGGCGTACCAGCACTCCCTCATTATCTTGGCCATCACCCGCAGAGCCTGGAAAAGAGAGAGGGGGGAGGAGTCTTACAACAGTCGACTGGATAAAACAACATCCCTTAAGACATGTAGAGCAGAGGGTAAGTGCAGGAACCTAAAGGATTTGTTTTTAAATCCTAAGATAGTGTGTTTTTTCTGTAATTCCCAGAAACACACAGTGAAGCACAATGTTCCGCGCGCGCACTAAGCTAGCCGAAAAGCATCATGTTTTGTTCTAGTAATACTGTGTTCGTGGTAAAGACTTCCTGTGTCTTGCTCTTTTGAATCTGGTGGTCTAAAGAATTCATGTATTGCATTAGATAAGGCTCATGGAACGTGGTGTTTGACATGGCTTACCTGCTACACAATAACACACAGCAATTTCAAACAGGTAAAATTCTGTGTGTAACCAACACACCTGATTGCTCAGTAACATTTCTTTAACATATGGATAAGGCTAAAAAGCAGTCTGGATTTTTAGAAGCAACACATTACTAGAAGTGGCTGTATGACCAAAGATCACAAGATAAGTCTGCAGTACATTTGAGACCGCTGGAACTCAAAGAAAAGTCCTGACATGACAAATTCCCAAGCCGCTAATATTCTAGACTGTCGGCCCCTGGTCCACCTGTACTCAGTTTTAGTATTAGCACTGGGCATGGAAGCACTCTGGCGTAGTAACATCCACCATTTTTCTCTCACTCACTCCTCCGCAAGATGCTGCGCAGTATGTCTGTTGATAAACAGATATTACACCGAATCACACCCAGCAGGGTCTTTTCAGCTGCTCGTCTACACATTGCATACAGTGGGGCTATTCAACTGTTATCCCAGCCACACTGTGCATCAATTCATGTTGTTGCTTGCTCTTTGGGGTTCCAGGCTGAGTGTCTGTAAAAGCACTTACTGACAACTGCTGATGTAAAAAGGGCTTCATAAAATATACCCACCCTAGTGGAACTGGCTTGGAGGTCCAGATTTCCATTTGAGGAAGCCCAACCCTGGCACTATAAGGACCACTGTCAGGTTACAGCTTACCATTAAGCTCAGTTAAAAGACTTGTTTTAGAGGACATTATAAAGTCTCAACCAATGTCTCTTCTCTTCAACTCCTTTAAGGTGGTCCAGTCTATTCCAGTGACTCTGCTGCACATTGTCCTGCTGCAGCACTGTCTGGAAACTGACCCAGTGCTCTTTCAGCACACCCTCCTCTCTCTCTCACTCCGTTTCCCCTTAGAAAACAAATATCCAGAACAGTAGCCAAGGTCCCTGCTACTTCTGCACCACCTAAATGACCCTCAAGTCTGAACTCCGAACCAAAACACAGCTTAACCCAAACATTCTAGAGCTGAATTAAGCAAAGATCTGTCTGAATCGGCAACCTGTTCCCGACAAACGGGTATCTCCAACCATTTTGGGCATCAGAGTTTGTTTTAAACTACAAAAGATGCCTACAGTTACTCTTAATTATTTTGGCTTTCAGAAGTCCCATTATTTAATTTGTCTTCCCCCGCATCTCTCCCCTAGGTCAGTTTTGTATGAAGTCAAATAAATATGAATTATCCACAGAAAAAATAACATCATTAAACCACAAAAGAAAAAAACTTTTGGAATGGACTGGAAGAAAACATTATTTTCTTGTGAAATTCCCCCTTAGTAGCACATCTGGCCATTAAATGTGCATGGAGTTAAGAGGAAAGTGACATTCTATGATGAATCTGTAGTCTACATCTTCTACTTCTTCATACACACAACAAATAATAGATACAAATGGTCTAATTACTCATGATATACTTCTGAGGTAAAATGACTACTTTTAGAGAAGGTTTGGGGGACAGTTTTTTCACCCCTTAAAAACAGGTTATAACAATTAACAACTAAGTGATCAAACACTCAAATCAGCACCAAATTGGTGTAAATGACCTGTCAGATAGTGCCCATTTTGGCTTTTCAAACCAATAACTTCTAAGCAGCATCGGGGGGGCTAAGTCAATGTAGCATTGATTAGACAGTAGCTGGGAGCTTGAGCCATGCCTGAGACCGGTGAGATTTGTTTATGACACTTGGTGGAGGAACACTGCACATAAATGGCCTTCAAGCCACCAGCAGTACCAGTACCAACACCAACTGGGAGACCTTGGCTTCATGCAGTGCAACATTTTGATAGTGCCCTAGTTTAGACGTGGGTTTCTGGTGTAAAGTAGTGCACTACATTGGAAAGGCCCTCACTTCAGCTTGGCAGTGCTGAGACAGAGCCTGGCAGGGAGGATTCTTTGACAGGGTGTAACCTGAGGGGAAAGTCATGTCAGAAGAATGCACAGGGTAAAGAGAGACACTGGGGTGCGTGGGCCAGAACCACAGGAAACCCCCAGTGACTAACAGCCAGACAACCTCACAGCACCATGTGAGTGTCTGTTTTCGTTTGTAGGAGCGCACCCCCCCCCCACACACACCTTTTCCTATCTGCCACACACACGCACGCGCACACGCATATGCACACGCATGCACGCTCGCACACACACACTCAAAACCACAACAGTCTGTGCGCAAATTGACTAGACGTGTCTCTCAAACTCAAACACAGCCCTCCATGAAACCGTATCCTGCAGTGAGACAAACAGAGACAGACAGACACGTCATACCCATACCCAGCCAGTCTTTAAGAAAACAAAGTGTCTCTTATAGGATATCAAAACTACTGTAGCAGGCACTAACCTGCCTGTCCGTTTTTAATATCCTTCTATAAGTTTATAAATCACTACACGATTTTACACCCTAATACCAAGATGCTTTTAAATTATGCACCCAGTAGGTCCCTTAGATCTGGCTCTGTCCTTTTAAGGCAGATTTTAGCAATTATTCTCCCAGCCTTTGGATTAGCCTGCTAGAGAACCTGAGGGCCAAAAATTTAGACATTCTTAAAATAAATCTTCTTGACTTTGCTTTTCCCTAGGGTGGTTTAGCCTCATCAGTTTCATTAATATTCTTTACTGTTCTTTGCATTGCATTTGTGTATGAAATGTTCTAAATGTGATATAAATCAAGCTTGACTTGACACCTGTCTGTGGTCCTACTAGTCTCACGTAGCCAGACCTTGGGTAACAACACAAGGTCCAGTAACAAAGCTAGCTTTTCTCACACATTTGTAAATTGAGAAAAAACATGTACCGTGTTCACTTAAAACAAACAACTCTTATAACAAATCACCAGTTTTGGCAGGTGGGACTGAAAGTTTGGGTGGGTGGGTGGGGCTTTGTGCTCTGGCAAAACATGTTTGGTTTCTAAAGTGCTAGCAAAAAGGCAGCGCATCACTTTCCTCTTCGCATTTAATTTCCAATACCTCCCCTGAGTGCACATTTTAATGAGAAACTGCACAGACGTCTATACTGTAGCCATTCAAAGACTGCAGAAGTAGCCACCTGCCTCATGAGACTATGGTCCTACTGTATGCTGCCTGTCGGCCTGTGGTTCTCCTAGATGCTCCGTCTGCTGTTCTAGAGGACACTCTGCCTGTCCGTGGTCGTACTAGGTTTGGTCACAGAAAGGCGTGAGGCTGTAATGAGAGTCCTCCTCTATCCTGCTCCTCGTGGTCCCGCGGGTTCCCATAGGCAGGGTGTGGCTGGAGGGGCAGCATGCCAGGCTCAACAAAAGGAATCTGTGTTTACGGTCTGACCAGTGAACAAGTGGCGGGTGCCGAGCCACCATCTGCCTGTTCGCACATTAAACCACCACGTCTTCAGCCGTAGATAGTCTCAAATTAACAGCCAGGAGAGGAACAATAAAAAAAACGTTTAAAAAAAAAAAAAAATCAATAAAAAAAAAAATGAATATTTAGACCAACATCTTTTTTATATGCATTCAGGCCCCAAATATTAGACAGACATCTAGCCTAAGATGTTGAAAGAAGAATTTCAAGATATAGCTATATCTTTACACCCATTGGAATTTCATTGCAGTGTCGGGTGCAGAGGTCAGGGTATGACATACCAGTGGCTTGTGAAGATGTTGTGTTGATGGGCGTTATGCTGACGCTGCTCTGTTACAGCAGCACACTTTCTTCCCTTCAGGGAGGTTGGTTACTCTCTTGAGGAGAGCGAGGGAAACAGAAGTGTCTGTGACACATGACTTTTATTTAGATCGATGGACAGCGATCATGGAAAATGGGGAAACCCACCATGTTGCTAAAGACAGGCCAACTTTTAAAAGATGTGGAGCAGCATGTGCATGAATTGGGCAAAGTAAAGGCTATGACCATACAGAGCACCTCAATACCTGGAAAACCATGGTACCATACAGAGCGTACCACAGGACCACACCTGGAAAACCATGGTACCATACAGAGCGTACCATAGGACCACACCTGGAAAACCATGTTACCATACAGAGCATACCATAGGACCACACCTGGAAACCATGGTACCATACAGAGCGTACCATAGGACCACACCTGGAAAACCATGGTACCATACAGAGCATACCATAGGACCACACCTGGAAAACCATGTTACCATACAGAGCATACCATAGGACCACACCTGGAAAACCATGGTACCATACAAAACGTACCATAGGACCACACCAGGAAAACCATGGTACCATACAGAGCATACCATAGGACCACACCTGGAAAACCATGGTACCATACAGAATTTACCATAGGACCACACCTGGAAAACCATGGTACCATACAGAGCATACCATAGGACCACACCTGGAAAACCATGGTACCATACAGAACGTACCATAGGACCACACCTGGAAAACAGGAAAAGGTTCACTTTAAAAAAATCAAACAGAGAGCATATTTAGTGGAACACATTATCAGTCAAGTCTAAGTAACTGTCTTTAAGATCCAGAAGTCCCCACAAACACAGGAAAACCGGAGAATTTGGTCTCCACAAGGAAGGATATAGATGTTAGGTTTAAGTAAAAATAACAATCGGGATTAGTCTGAGAAATGGGGATCCTTTGAAGCAAACCCCTAATGGCCCCAATTTTAGAGCTAGGCAAAGATCATACGTAAAGGTCAGGTGATTGAACTTAGGTTTAGGCAAAACGGGAACACTTTCTGTTTTTTGTGCGCGCGCGTATGTGTGTATTTGTGTGTGTGTGTGTGTGTGTGTGTGTTATACCTCACAGCTCTGCCACCGGTTTGGGATGTTGGGCCTTAGTTTCTGGTCACACACCACCCTCCTCATCTCCTCCACAGCTGGGTCTGACTGCACCAGATCATGGTACGGTAACTGGTAGTCTTCAACAATGCCTGACGACATCACAATGCAGTACATTAAATTAGTTACCAGTAAGCAGCCGTTTTGAAATGTGTTGTGGCATGTCACTGTTTGGTCTTGGCAGCCATTTCTTTTTTTATCTACGCAGTGACAAGGCAATAATAACTACCGCGTTAAAGACGCAGTTTGGGACTTGCGAATAACAAACTATTATTTTAAAGCTCCAATTTTGTGCTTTATGTGTAATGTTGTTTTTATGTGCCTAATATATAAGTAAAATGATTAGAAGACAACAGTTAGTCATGAAATTTCAAGTTTGAATGCAAACGTTTCTAATGACGTGGAACACAATTTTTAGGGCCGGTTTTGGCTCCACAGCGTCACTTACAACCAGTCACCGAAATGCATCTTTAACTTAGGTCATATTCTATAAATGATAGCTTAGTAAAATAATTGTAACAATGAGTGATGAGACAAATTTCCAATTACTCTTACATTTAGCCAGTAATTTTTTTACTGCAAATGAAGTTACATAATATCTGTAGTATTTAGAGGGGCACCGTACAGACACCAGACAACCACCAGACAGACTTATTCAGCATTGTGCAGTATAGGCCTATCTACTGTAATCAATAGATGTACCTCACAATAGAATGCTGCATCTCAATTTATTATCTTGCAATGTCTCACAACTTCATAAAAGCAGGGCCTGTTGTCAGTAATTAGACTATGGTATTCCATACGCGACAGGCAAGCCAGTGGAAGGAAGCAAGGAGATGGCAGTGACATGCACATATGTCTTGGTAATCTGTATCATGCAAGATCTTTATAACCTAGCGTTTAGGTACAAGGAAAACAATGTTTTGTGATAAACGCAGTCAAACACACATACCTGCCAGGGAGCACCTACTGGATATTTCCCAGAACACCAAACCCATGGCGTAGATATCTGCTCTCTTAAATGACTCAAAATGCTTCATGTTTATCGAGTCGTCAAGCACCTCTGGTGCCATATATCTGGAAAGAGGGAGGAAGAGGAAGGAAGATTAGTTAGAAAATTCAGTAGACATACCTACCACCAAAACAATACCACAAAGCCAATATCACTTAAACCTGTCAATGGACATCACTGCATTTTGGGAGCAGTAATCAACCGTTTCAAAATCTCTATATGCTACGTTGCATTATTTTGGTGTGTTGGTCAACGTCTCTGCAGCAAACACACTTTTTCCTAACCTTTTGGGGACCAAAAAAGTCTCCCCTAACCTAAACCCCAATAACCTAACTTAGTGTAGCCAGCGAAGTGTTTGTCTATCCTGAACAAATGCTAATATTCTCCATAACTGTTTTATTTTAGGTTTCCAATTACGTAGCTACAGAAGGTTGTAGCTTGCGAAGCTTTTGTCTGTCCTGAACACATCCTGAGGCATAATATGTTTATCAGTGACGGGAGGCGAACGCAGGACCTGTTGTTCCATAGTCCTCGTCTCTAACCATTACGCTATTTAACAAGGGGTAGTCAGTCAGTCAGTAAGAGACATTCGCTCTTCTAGGCTGGCTCCGCTTACGCGGTTTGGCAAAAAGAACATGGGTAGGAACTCCCGCACATCAGCTCTGCACACGTTCGACGTAATTAAACAATTTTCCCGGGCAGTTTCACAAGATAATTTTTTTGCTGGACTATTACCCAGCAGGCAAATAAGACTAATCAAGTCAAATGTCAACCTGGGATCTGGAAGACTTGTGCTTATGAGTGTATATAACAGAGAAATGGGAAGAGAGAGCGATGTATCTGTGGGAGAAAGGCAGTAGCGCAATGACGTTCATCATGATTTTATTCTGGCCAAATTACAGGTAAAGCTTTGGATATAAGAAAATACGAATTTATTAGCAGTAGCCTGCTGTACAACAGTATGAAGTAAAACTCCATGCGTATTAATGGTGGCTGGCAGCCCAAAAAGTTAATTTCATCCCCTGTATCTAGGATCAGTTTTCACAAAACTGAGCTTATATCAGAGTCTATGGGAAATATCTCTATAATTAATATACTGACTGTAATTTTGAAAGGTCTTTTCACATCAGCAGAAAATCGCAAGCAGGCCAGTCGAAGAGAGTCTAGAAAAAACTCCTCAATAGGTAAGAACCTAGAAAGAACCCAAACTATGCGGGTCGGTATATCTACCTCTTTGTCTGTAGAGAGGCCATTTTGGTCCCTAACAGGGGAATCCCAGATACCCAGTGGGAGATAAGAGAGAGGGCATGTTTTGCCAAGGGGGCTCCTCTTTCCTTTGGAAAGTTTGAGTTACAGGAAGGAAGGGTGTTATCGTTGCGGTGCTGCATCTTTCTCCCTCTAGAGACCCAGAGTCATTTCAGTGGAAGGTGAAGTCTCAGAGCCTTGGACCTCATTAAGCCCCACAGATTCCAGCGTGCCCACAGTGGAGGATAGACACACATCGCCAGCCAGTACAACAACACAACCACCTGCCTGCCTGCCCCTTAAGGACTTATGCCAGAAGAAGGGGGGGGGGGTGCAGCCTTCAACGTGTTTCAAAACCACAGATCTGTCAGAGCACAAATCAATGCACCTTCACCACCTTATGATAATGACCACATCCAATGGCACCATCGACCCTGGACCCGACTACCTCTCAACGATCCAGCACTGGACCTGCAGAATTGATCCCCCTCACCCCCTGACACCCCAGGCCACAGCCCCTGGGATACCTCACATGAAACAGAGAGGAGAGAAAGAGGAGGGCAGAGAGACAGTGAGCAGGCAAGAGAGCAGGAGACAGATTATAGGAGGAGGTGGAAAACGACAGAAAGACACTGACAGATACAGAGAACGAGACAGAAAGAATTGTAATTTAGAAATACCACCTTGTACCTTGTTTAAGCTAGTGCATCAAAAAACAATGAAAACTAATATTCAATACAAACACCCCGAAAATGAATTCATTAAATTATAACCTTAACACATAGCACCGTCACTAAGACACGCCCATAACCCCGGACACATAGCACTGTCAGTTAGACACGCCCATAACCCCGAACACATAGCACTGTCAGTTAGACACGCCCATAACCCCGAACACATAGCACTGTCAGTTAGACACGCCCATAACCCCGAACACATAGCACTGTCAGTTAGACACGCCCATAACCCCGAACACATAGCACTGTCAGTTAGACACGCCCATAACCCCGAATACATAGCACTGTCAGTTAGACACGCCTACAACCCCGAACACATAGCACTGTCAGTTAGACACGCCCATAACCCCGAACACATAGCACTGTCAGTTAGACAGGCCCATAACCCCGAACACATAGCACTGTCAGTTAGACACGCCCATAACCCCGAACACATAGCACTGTCAGTAAGAACCAGCTGGACTGGTCAGTATCACGGCCCTCCACTCTGAGCCCGGTCCCCTTCTTCACTTCCCACCAAGGTACTCTGATCAATCACTGAGCGTTTCCAGCGTCCCGCCAACGCTTCCTTACATATATAGGAAGCAAACAGCTTCCCAACAGTCTGACTTTCAATAGTCGGAAAAAAGAACTCTGCATTAAATTTTGGAATAAAACTATGTACATCCCAAATCACCCCAGTCTGACAAGAGGCCCCACTCTGTGGATGTAATCCTTAGACTGAGCGACGGCATGACAGTTAAAAGCACCCTCCTCACGAGAGACGTCCAGTTTTCTTAGCGCCACATCAAGTGAATGGCCAGGACTGGAACCGGAGCGTGCCCAGCAAATCCAGACAATGGTTACGACTCATCCGTCCATGCGGCGGAATGCCAACGGGTCTGACTTCCACCCAGGACAGCGCCACTCACTGGGCATGATAACACATGCTGAAGAAGTCCACGGAAGACCGTCCAATTAGCGTGTTCTGATCGCAGACCAGACAAGAAATCCATATATAGAGGTGGCGAATACACAATAATGCAGCAGCTTGTCCATGGTTGAGCAATTTGAAATAACACTTTGAAATAATAAAGAGTTCCCCCTAAAAGATTCAACAGAACCAAAACAAAGAAAAAAGACGAGTATACTGAGAAAGCGTAGAGAAATACCCCATGTGACCCAGCCATATTCACTTTTTCCTACAAACGTTTCTGGTTTTGACATTCCTTTTTCCTGTCTTTCTGCCAGCGTCAACCGTTGCGGGTTTTCGCTTATGAATCGCTGACACAAATTTCATTCATCTGAAATGTTTAGTTTCATGAAAAGCAACAAAATAGTGGGAAGGTCACGAGATCATTGGAGCAGACACAACATATGTATGCAAATCCGGGAAATAATGTGATGTCCACAATCTTCCCGAAAGTTTCATCCAAAAATAAGTGAATTTCCTCCAATGAGTACAACCCTACCCCTCTATTGATCAACAATATCAGAGACACTGGAAACATTACAGATCTCAGCCTCATCTTACCCTGATCCTCAATCATCCCTGATTCAACCCCCTGTTCTGCCTCTCCTCAATATTACCTCTGAACAATCCACTACTGCCGGAGCGTTTGGGCCCAGAGTTACCACGTCCAAACCACAGTTCTCACATCTGATGCAGACACACTACCGATCAATTGTTCACCTACAACCAGCTCTTATCTTTCATGCACATTTCAGCTCTTACCTTTTCTTATCCTCCTCCAAACCTAACAGAAATTCACACGTAAAATGATCAACAAACATAAACAGCAGAGTTAAAAAAAAAAAAAAAGAAGAAGACTACACAGATTAAAAACGCAGTCAACGGTGACACCCTACCATCTGCATCCACTCACCCAGCCATCTCACACCCAAGCTCCCAGCATGCACAAAGGCCTGGGAAAAGGCCAAATAAAGGGCACTTAGACCAGAAACTCTTAAGCAGGAGGAGTCTGTAAAACACATGGAGATTCAAAATTTGCTTCCACTTCAACCTGTTCTCTAACAGAACAAGAAGACTTGTCCTTGACATGACCTCAATACCAAATACTGTAAAAATAACACGTATGAATGAGCTGGCTTTGATTTTATTCAGCTGGAGCATTGCTGTGTTACACAACAACATGACACTCTGAAGCCAGCACACTGTTTAAATACTGTTGCTCAGTGTGTGGTGTGCGCGCGCGTGCGTGTGTGTGGTAGCATCCCGATCAATGACAGCAGTCAGAATCAACATTGTGGGCGGGTGATCTGCTTGGCAATATGTTGGCTATACAGCAACAGACTGGATGGAAATGGGCTTATTCAGAAGTGCTAATCAGCAGTTCGTGGTCAGGCAATTTGTACCTCTTCCTACTGAGATGAAATACGAAAGTGAGGACCAGACCAGCATAATGTTTCTGAGGGTAGGAACATCTGTGTGGCATGACCCATCGTCCTTGAGCTTTTCTTAGGAAAAAGGTCTTGTCGGATAGAAAGGAGAAACTGCTGCCGCAGTGAGACATGGTACATTTGTATGTGCAGTGTTCCCATGAAATGACTCAGTGTGTGCTTCTCCTCTCCTCTTCCAACAAGGCCTTCCTCCACCCCTCCCTCCATCAGTCAGTCCCCTCCTCAAAAAGCCAAATCACTACAAACAGCGACATGAAGGAGGCCGTCTGAAGCCAGAATGCACAACCATTTTCAAGGCAACTCCGTCTCCACAGAGAGCCGTAATGGCATCTCCCATCACATCATTAGGGGAAATGACAGCTCCCGGAGCCAGAATGGTCACAAAAGGGCTAAGGTTACCGTTTCGTTCCCATTCCGCCGGGGCAGTTTGATGTCACCGATAGCCACATCGAGGAGAAAATGACATTACACACAACCGCATGATCACCGGCGACGGGCTCTGGTTACCTTTTGGTCCCCACTCGGTGGTTAGGGGCGATGTCGATGGTGTCTGTGGCCGAGTCGTGGCGCACGGCCAGTCCCAGGTCGGCTATGCAGCATGTCCCGTTCTTCTTCACCAGGATGTTCTTGGATTTCAGGTCCCTGTGGGCGATGGCCGGCTTCCCTGGTATTCACGACACGAGGGGAGAGGGGGCGAAGAGGAAGACGGAATTGAGAGCTCAAAAACACTGACAGAAGTGGGGGGGGGGGACTACAGAAGAACAAAAGCCTGCCTGTCCTCTGGCGCCTGTATGATTGTATTTGACATATCTGAGTGGTAGAGGAGGGTCACACAGGGGGCAACTCCACTCGTACACGGCCCCTTCCCCCAACCACTACACTGACAAACAGGACAGCTCACAGCAACTCTGTGGGGCTTTTACGGATCCTGAAAATGGAGTCCGATCTGAAATGTTTGTAACTGGTAGAGGACACAGGCATTCAGCTGCAAGGTCTCCAGGTCTCCGAGCGCGTGGCTTCACTGAGAACACCCTCGGCTCTCAGAGGCTCTGCTGCGTAAATAATTTGTTTTTAAATTTGTTTTTATTTTCCAAATACTGTGTGACTGTTGGACAAGTCTATGGTGTGTTTTTGTGTGTGTCCTAAGCAAAGGGACGATGAAACCAGTATGCAGAAGCGTAAAAGGAAATGAGTCCCTTCTGTGTGTTGAAGTCCTTACTGTTCGGTGGAGGAAGTCAGTACACAAACAGTGGACAAGTGACTCATATCACTTCCTCTATCTGCCACCTGACCAGCAGTCACATGACAACTCAGCGTACGTGCACCATACTTATGGTCCTATGCGACCCACACAGTTGCGAAAACCCAATCTGGTGACAATTCTTTTGGTTACGTGAAACCAGGGGTAAATGTCCAACTCCATCTCTCAACAAACAGTTGCAGCAGACACAGGCTGACTGACCGCGCGTTTGGTTTTCGGCTCACCTTGTGTGCCGACAATCTCCATGTGGAGGTGTGCCAGGCCGCTGGCTGTGGACAGGGACAGCTTGATCATGCCCTCTACGGTGACAGTGTACCGGTTCAGGTAGTCAAACAGAGAGCCGTGCTCGTGGTAGTCTGACACCAGCCACAGCTGAGTCCATGTCCCGTTATCTGGGGGCAGAGAGAAACAGGTGAGGCAAGAGAGAGAGAAAACGAGATAAAAAGAGAGAATGAGGTGGACGTTAATGGACAGAGCAGATTGTTTTTTGTTTTTTCCCCCCTCAGAGCAATGTGATGTTACTTCCAAATGGCCAGAGAGCTCAGAGCAGTTGGACTGAGTAGAACGGCCGCTCAGACGTGACTTTCCAATAACTTTGTTTGTGATGCTTATCCTGTAAAACAATTAAAAACCTGTTACATACAGTAACAGGTTTTACCGCATCCAAAAAATGTTGGGATTGTGAGCATAGAAACCACCAGAATCACTGAGTAATTGTTTGTTTAAATAACATTACATAACAAAACCTACAGCATATAATTACAGTATCTCACAAAAGTGAGTACACCCCTCACATTTTTGCAAATATTTGAGTATATCTTTTCATGTGACAACGCTGAAGAAATGACACTTTGCTACAATGTAAAGTAGTGAGTGTACAGCTTGTATAACAGAGTAAATTTGCTGTCCCCTCAAAATAACTCAACACATAGCCATTAATGCCTAAACCGCTGGCAACAAAAGTGAGTACACCCCTAAGTGAAAATGTCCAAATTGGGCCCAATTCGCCATTTTCCCTCCCCGGTGTCATGTGACTCGTTAGTGTTACAAGGTCTCAGGTGTGAATGGGGAGCAGGTGTGTTAAATTTGGTGTTATCGCTCTCACACTCCCTCATACTGGTCACTGGAAGTTCAACATGGCACCTCATGGCAAAGAACTCTCTGAGAATCTGAAAAAAATAAATGTTGCTCTACATAAAGATGGCCTAGGCTATAAGAAGATTGCTAAGACCCTGAAACTGAGCTGCAGCATGGTGGTCAAGACCATACAGCAGTTTAACAGGACAGGTTCCACTCAGAACAGGCCTCGACATGGTCGACCAAAGAAGTTGAGTGCACATGCTCAGCGTCATATCCAGAGGTTGTCTTTGGGAAATAGACGTATGAGTGCTGCCAGCATTGCTGCAGAGGTTGAAGGGGTGGGGGTCAGCCTGTCAGTGCTCAGACCATACGCCGCACACTGCATCAAATTGGTCTGCATGGCTGTCATCCCAGAAGGAAGCCTCTTCTAAAGATGATGCACAAGAAAGCCCGCAAACTGTTTGCTGAAGACAAGCAGACTAAGGACATGGATTACTGGAACCATGTCCTGTGGTCTGATGTGACCAAGATGAACTTATTTGGTTCAGATGGTGTCAAGCATGTGTGGCGGCAACCAGGTGAGGAGTACAAAGACAAGTGTGTCTTGCCTACAGTCAAGCATGGTGGTGGAAGTGTCATGGTCTGGGGCTGCATGAGTGCTGCCGGCACTGGGGAGCTACAGTTCATTGAGGGAACCATGAATGCCAACATGTTCTGTGACATACTGAAGCAGAGCATGATCCCCTCCCTTCGGTAACTGGGCCGCAGGGCAGTATTCCAACATGATAACGACCCCAAACACACCTCCAAGACGACCACTGCCTTGCTAAAGAAGCTGAGGGTAAAGGTGATGGACTGGCCAAGCATGTCTCCAGACCTAAACCCTATTGAGCATCTGTGGGGCATCCTCAAACGGAAGGTGGAGGAGCGCAACATCTCTAACATCCACCAGCTCCGTGATGTCGTCATGGAGGAGTGGAAGAGGACTTCAGTGGCAACCTGTGAGGCTCTGGTGAACTCCATGCCCAAGAGGGTTAAGGCAGTGCTGGAAAATAATGGTGGCCACACAAAATATTGACACTTTGGGCCCAATTTGGACATTTTCACTTAGGGGTGTACTCACTTTTGTTGCCAGCGGTTTAGACATTAATGGCTGTGTGTTGAGTTATTTTGAGGGGACAGCAAATTTACTTTATTGAAAAAAATCTGCGATTCTACTAGATGTCATCGGAAACGTTAGCAAATGTTATGCGGATTGGATGTAGTTAAGGCGTTAAGTTCTATATAAATATTTTGACATGCTTGGGTGTAAAAGAAAACTAGGGTTAGGGTTGTTTTTTCCGACGTTACTCATCTCTGCGACATCAGGACTGGTAAAATCCTGTATGAAAGGTTGCCAGATCATTGACAGTAAACTGTGAAAATCGCACGAAAGCTATATCTTCTATACAACTCTATCTGTAAATTGACCCGCCCAAGCCCATTTAAAATTGCAGATTATGGGGGAAACCCACCCATCTGGCAACATTGACAATATGAAAAATGTTTCCTCCTACGGTCAGATTCGCTGCAGTATATCGCTGGTAGGCTTTTTAGCGTATGACCGCAAAACTATGTTTTACCATGCTGACACACAGAGGGGGTACAAGATTTTGGGAAGGCGGCCGCCTTTGAGTTTTATATGCAGGAAAATCCCCGGTTATACCTTTGTTGTCAGCGGCGATGAAGCCCAGGATGTTCTCATGCCGCAGCATGACAGTCTGGTAGATCTCGGCTTCACGGAACCACGAGCGCTCCTCGCGGGAGGAGAAGATCTTGACTGCCACCTCCTCTCCGCGCCACTTCCCCCGCCACACCTCGCCAAAGCGACCCTTCCCAATGCTCTCCTGGAGGATGATGGTCCGGGCGATGGTCCTCTGCACCAGCAAGGGCAAACCTGGGGACAGGACGAAGAGAAGTATGATGACAAAGTCTGAAGAGAAGATGATTGATCACTATTATGCTAGAACACAGGTCAGCTAGTAGAGCCCAGAGTCCAAACTAAACATGGAGAAGCTGCGTTTAGCTGTTATGCTGTACACAACTGGAATAAACTACCAGAAGATCATAGACATGCCCCAAACGTATACATTTTTAAATCCAGGTTAAATACAATTCTCTTTTCACGAGCCTATGCCTGAGCACTTAAACTTAACCGCACTGTTTAGCCTTACATCTTTTATAGCTTCCTATGTTTTTATTCTTTTTCCATTTTCTTATTCTATGTTTTATTATTATGATGTTGTTTTGATGTTTTCATTTTCCTATTTGTTTTTATGCTATTGTATTTTTATATTTTTTCTTTTTCTTTGTAAAGCACACTGAATTGCTTCTATGTATGAATTGTGCTATATATAAATATAAATAAACTTGCTTGCTTGCTAGAAAAGGAACAGGTCTTTTTCTGGATATTTTTGGCACTAGAAAATACCTCTCTGACCAGCATGGAGAATGTATTCATCTATGGGTAAAATTGAGTGTATTTCTCACTCATGTAGGATAATCATCAGGGGATTATTTGAAGTCGACAGGGTTTTTTCTATAAGGAAAAAAAGGCATGATGCATTGTGAAAATGCAGATGTAGGTCTATTGAACATGACTTTCAATTTCAGCTGCCAACTGTTAATATCTAAATAGGCTCCTTGTGATTACCCCAAATGTCTCATCCTCCATTACACAGGCACTCACTCCCTGCCTGTCTGGTGAACAACCTCACAGACTGACTTTTAATCAGATACCTACCCAAAAGAGAACAAAGCTACAGAGGAAATTAGGTAAGATAGGCTAAGAACCAAAGTCATGTTGACAAACACTAGCTTGTTTGCTTTGAACAGGAGTCCTAGTATCTGTGATAATTATAGTTACAATGAAGAATCTAAACAAATGACACAAACAAATTATACACCATTCCCTCTTATAGGCCTATTTCCCGTGTATTATATTCTACAAAACCTTTTCAAAGCTAACTCTTTAGGGGACACACTTCTCTCTCACCAGCTGGGCAGACACTAAGGTACTGACCGTGGGGCCTGCAGGCAGGAGTTGAGGACTTTCTAGCAGCAGCAGCAGCAGAAATAGCCAGACTGTACAGGCCACTGAGGCCAGAATCATTAAAAGCCAAATGAAGCGTGGGTTGTGCTGTGCCAGCTAGGTGCACGTGGAGATGGGGGAGCGAGGCAGCGACGGGGTCAGGCCTGATATTCAGGCGACGTGTGCTGGGCGTGGAACATTAAATTTCAGTCTACCAGGCTTCATACAGGCAGTGAATTCGTGCCCGGGATTTTCATATGACACTCTCTCTGCCTGGTTCTTTGTTCCCGGTTCTTTGCGGATCTTTGTTCCTACTGAATCGAAACACTGAGATGGGTCTTCCTTTATGAAATCCCACTGTAAAGCTGGGGACGAAAATGCAAATATTGTCAGGATCAGTGCAGTTAAAAAACCAAGTCAGATCTGCCAATACTGAAAATAACCAAGACCCCCCCCCCCCCCAAAAAAAAATCCTACCATTAAAAATGAATTCCACTTTTACCCAAAAGCCAGTCATCCTAGAGATGACAACCTCTCTGGCAGCCTCGATAGTTAAGTGTTAAATAAGGAATAGAGGTCCGGGTTCCAGTTCTCATGCCAGGTCGTGTGGCCTCCAGGGTTGGTGTCTGGGCGACAGCGGCTTTACAGGGTGCCTGTGTCAGTGCCACCTTGTCGTCAGAGCGCTGGCCCGCTCCGATTACCCACAGCTGAAACTGTGCACAACTGAGCCAGAGACGGAGTGATAAGACGGCTGCTCCTTTCACAACACACTCGCTTAAAGAGGGTGAGTGAGAGGGGAGCGAGGGAGGGTGTCAGTCTTCCCCATCGTCTCACAGCAGGGTGTCCCTAGGCGCTGTTCTGGAGCTCGGCACGCAAACAGACACACTTTGTGGCAGAGTTATCAACAAAACCACGCACTAACTGAAGCATGCTGGTCTCTTGGTACAACCAAACACACATTCAGGCACACTGAAGCGGCTACCCACTGCTGGCCTCCCTCTGAACCTAAGCAGGGTCAGTCTCTCCTGGATGGGAGATGAGACGCTCCTGGGAGTGGCGTGGGAGGGCCAGATCAAATCCGTCGAGGGGAAACGGGGACATTGCCCATGGGCGCAGTCGTTTGGATGGAACGTAAACCGGGTATCCTTATGTTACCAAGAATCCCATGGTACTGCTCGTAAAATTAGCGGCCTTAATGCCACTACTGTATATCTCACCTCTGGGCCTAACAGTGGGTGTGGTGAGTATTCTGGCACAACATTATCACTGTACATCACCCAGGTGGAGGATTTGTTTCCCTCGTATTATAAAAATGTTTTGGGTGTCAAGTGAAGCACTGTATCAGCTAATAAATAAATTACATCTATTAATAATTAAAGTAGTTCTGGTAACAGAGCCTAGAAATACTAAAAAAAAGGCTACAAATGACCATTTGGGAATTGGGACCTCACGTTACATTATTATCACCACTCGTAGGTGCCAACAGGATATGTACTGAGATTCCATCACGATGAAACATCTACTGCAGAGGGACATCCATCGGCGTACCCACACCCGTACCCACACACGTCCCCCATGCATCGACACATCGACACACACGCACGTCCCCCATGCATC
>JACXGI010006950.1:0-12690 GCA_016801175.1 Esox masquinongy
TCTGAGATACTGAATTTGGGGTTTTCATTAGTTGTCAGTTATAATCATCAAAATTAAAAGAAATAAACACTTGAAATATATCAGTCTGTGTGGAATGAATGTATACATTATACAAGTTTCACTTTTTGAATGGAATTACTGAAATAAATCAACTTTTTGATGATATTCTAATTTTATGACCAGCACCTGTATATATATAGAGCAGGATGTTAGGCAGACAGAGCATGGTTCCAAACAGCTTGGAGCAGCTTACTGAAGACAGACTGGGTTGAAAATCATTGGGCAATATTTTCGAAGTTGCATTTTTTAAGTTTACGATCATAGTCAAGTACACAGCTGATCAAAAGCAATTTCTGAGAAAACATTCTGACAGACTGATATACAGGAAGCATCCTTTGACATGCTGCCTCACAATGGTTACAATACACATGGGCAACACAAAATATTCACACTGCAGTGATGGGAGGGGGCTGCAAAATCAGGCTAAAATGGCAAAAGTGGCTAAAGTGTGTGTTAAATTTGAAAAGCAGTATTTTTGCAGTAGTAATGGGAGTAAGAGCAAACCAGTTTGTTGCTAACATTGTTGCTTGCAACAGCACCCTATTTTTGTTTGTTTCATAAACTCACAGTGGGAACGATTACCTTCGTTTTATTCAGCTGCAATCGTCCGCTTTAATGGAACGTTGAGGAGCATTTCTTTATATGCTATGTATGTAGCTAGATGTATAAATTTAGCATAATATACAGTACCAGTCAATATTCTGGACACACCCATTGAAATGAGATGAAGTAAAGTTGCAGATGAAGTAGGAAGATAGGTTATGCCATAGTTTAATCATTTAAAACGCACTTCCGGGTTTTCCTATCATGAGTATATCTGATTATGATTATCACCGTGACAAACTAATACGGTTATGGATGTGAGTGTGACGTGATCAGCACACCCCTACCACAAACATATATAGCAAAATATACAGTACCAGTCAAACCTTTGGACACACTATTGGGGTAATTTACTGAGCTGATATATTGATTAATTATACCATTGCATAGGAGAGTGAAAAATAGCTACCTCTGTGTTGATAGTGAAGTACTGAGTCCATGTATTCAGACAGTAGGAAAATGCAAGATGTGTTAATACATAGCTAAACTAATCAAAGAAACAAGTCCAAGCTGATTGAGACCACAGTCAAGGGGTTGTTTAAAGGTCAGTTATTTTGTGAGATGTGGTCCCACCTTATTGCCCATACAAACTGTACGGGTTTCTGAACTGTACGGCAGACAGACGGTCACTGATCTTGAGTTAGTGTCTTTCTGTCGCTATTTGCAAATATTAATAAACTGTATTTGTGTTAAAGAGCATTTTGAACTCTACCTTACCTGCCTTAAAGGGTTCTGACTTAAGATTTCTATCACAACACGCATTCTAGTGAATGCTGTTACGTTTGACGTGTGTGGGAGAGCTTCTGTTGGGAATCCAATAACAGCTGGCTCAATGAGCACTCCCACCTCTGTCTTTACTGACAGCTAACTCTAATTGAGCTTAGCTTGATTGGAATCAATTGTAATACTTTGAAATACTGATTACTACAGTATTCTTTGTTCATCTTGAGGTACTCTGGAGGAATAATTGGGAACCAATGTCCTTACTCTTGTTCTTAGATCGACACATAATTACACACACGTAAGTCGAAGAGACCACACCTGCCATTCCTGAGTCCTGGATTGCTACGCAATCAAATGACTTTGGTACTTGACTGATTACTGACCCTTTTGACTAGTTGTTGTAGGCCCAGGAGGGACATATGGTCATTATAATGTATGGTTCGTTAGGTAAAAGCTTGCCACCTTTACTTGACCCAGTCTGCATGTTATGGTTATGCCACATTATGGCATCTTATGATAACTGATATATTTGCACAAATGTATGTAAAGTTCTCTGTGATGTTCTAAATGATAAACCATTACCCCATTAACTACTCTGTCATCAATTTTGATCTGTTTAACACTTTTCGGTTACACATGATTCCATTTGTGTTATTTTATAGTTGATGAAATGTTGATGTGGGACAGCTGAGCATACAGCACAGCTGAACAGTTTCAATACTGCACTGATTCGGGCTGTGTTTCAATTTTTCAATGCATCATGCCATGAATAAATTACTGTGATAGGTTTTTTAACACAAAAACATTTGATTATGCAGGTTAGTTCCGGAAGATATGGTGCTGTAAAAATGTTCGGGCTATAATTTCTGTGGTGCCAGATTTACCAGTAGTTCTTGACCAAAGTTACCATGCCAACTCTTCAAACATGTTTCATGGTATAGGGCTTTGTTGTTGTTTTCCTTGTTGTCTTTGTTGTTTGTATAATTCATCTGCCATTACAAGTCATGGTTGATAAGCAGCTTTGACTGTTGCAATGGGAAGGGCAAAATCACACACACACTGACAAAGCTGACATTCACAGACATTATTACCAAGCCGTTTCCTCATCCACCTTATCTCTCTGACTCTGCCGTGGCTTGTCTCTGTGTGAAGTCTGATTTATTGCAAGGAATGATCTTTAACTCAGTGGGAACGTCTTTCTCAGAGGTTATGAAGGACTTTAAATAGTATGGGACCCAAAGATCATATCAGGATATTTGGTACATTATCCATCCTATTAAAAAGCACGGTGAGTTAAAGAGAAAGAGGAACAGGGTTACGGGGACACAAATCCAGGGAGTTTGAAGGGGAAGTTGATGGATGTCAGAGGCAGCATTGCATCTTTTTGATGGGAGGTGACAAGCAAGGACTGTGTGAGTTATAAGCTATTAAAAATATGTAGATGTGACAGGCAGACCCATGGGGCAGGCTGATGGGAGGTCTCTGTTGGTTGGTTAGCCATAAGCCATCAATAAATAAACATCTCAGTGAACGAATGAAGGGACTATCAGAGGAAATGTGGCCTATGATTTTAGCATGAAAAACATCCTCAAATATATTATTGCTTTGTGGTCCTCCCTCTTATGTATTGTTTCTGGAGTTTCCATCAGAGGGTTGTTGTTCCGTTGAGATGTCGCAATGGATGGAATCAACTTGACAGTGCCATTGTTTAGCGGAATGCCCTGATGTTGCGGTGATAAGTAGCCAATCAGACAGCTACTCCTCTGTGTACATCTGTGACCTCACATTTCCCTGGTCTGAGTTCTCAGAAGGAGCAGAAGTTTTCAAGGAGAGCCTTATTGTCGTTTACAACTTTTGAAGGAGAGCTTCAGATGACACATGTAACTCTCAGCAAAAACTTTGTTATACTTTTAATTATGGTCTTTTTTTTCTGTGGTGAATAGAGTAGCAAAGTTTTAACTGAGACATGTTTGTTGCAACACGGTTCTGGATATGAAACTCTGTATATGGGCTAGACATCTACTGTATTTTGAAATGAGGTCATTACTAGAAAACTTCATATTTCTGTTCCACCCAGCCTTCCCAACGGAATCTAAAACTTGGTCTTTCAACTATTTCAGAGGCTATTTCTTCCCTATGACTGTTATCAGAAGACGATGCAATGTTATTAACCAAGTAAGCCTGGCGCAATTATCCTCCAGAAAGTACAGTAGTCCCTCACAGTGTCAGTTAAATCCCAGGCAGCGATGTTGATGATTGCAGAACACCATGCCATTTTCCAAAGATCTTTTAATACACATCCGCGGTTGTATGTCTACATACAGTGACCAAGGAAGCAAAGCCCTGCTTCATGGCAGATCAATTAGAACATATTTTTCGGCAGGTCAAAGCCCTGTGTTAGCGGGGAGGTTTCAGAAATGTTCTGTATTTTTGTGCTAAACAGGCAGGTCATTTAAACATTTATTTGTCCATTTACATACAGACTATGCAAACATTTGTTACTAAGGAACATGAAAGTTCACAGATAAACACTTATTGCAAAAAAATACATTTTGATTTAAAAAGCACAATCATATGGATCAGTACTTTGACCCATGCAAAGTACTCAAAACAATTATGGGAAAGTTTGACACTCAATTTTAAAGTTGAGAGATGTATAATTTTGGTTGATTTCTTTCAATCTGTATTAATGTATAGTATATTGAAAATAAGAGGAGTTGTATATGGCCAATATATCACGCCTAAGAGGTGCTGGATACATAATATGTATACTGACTATATACCACAAACCCCTGAGATACTCCTGAGCTATTATGAACTGGTTACCAATGCAATTACAGTCTCATATACTACAGCTTTCAGAGAAACAGCATTCAGAATTCAAACTACGATTTATAATCCACAACATAATTACATGTCATGATTCTTTCATAATACATTCTTTGCTCTTCTTTATGATGGGTGCCAATCATTTTGGAAATGACTAAATATATATAGATTGAAGCTGGGGCCTCTTGCTTCACAAGTCCCAGTAATAAGAAGAAATATATCAAGATTAAACCTGGAGACATTTGCTTTACAGGCCATAATAATAACAATAAAAAGAGCAGAACGTTGTACCAAAACTAATAACAGAATATTTATACAAATATTTACACAGTGTCTCTGTGTTTATATTGGTGTGTAGGTGCATGATTGAAAACACTTGTAGGTGGTCAGACAGGTGAAGTGCAGAAGTCTGATGGCTTGCAGACAGAAACTGAGAGCCATCAGACCCTCTTAGTGTTAGACCCTATGCTACACCCCTAAGTGAAAATGTCCAAATTAGGCCCAAAGTGTCAATATTTTGTGTGGCCACCATTATTTTCCAGCACTGCCTTAACCCTCTTTGGCATGGAGTTCACCAGAGCTTCACAGGTTGCCACTGGAGTCCTCTTCCACTCCTCCATGATGACATCACGGAGCTGGTGGATGTTAGAGACCTTGCGCTCCTCCACCTTCCGTTTGAGGATGTACCACAGATGCTCAATAGGGTTTAGGTCTGGAGACATGCTTGGCCAGTCCATCACCTTTACCCTCAGCTTCTTTAGCAAGGCAGTAGTCGTCTTGGAGTTGTGTTTGGGGTCGTTATCATGTTGGAATATTGCCCTGCGGCCCAGTCTCCGAAGGGAGGGGATCATGCTCTGCTTCAGTATGCCACAGTACATGTTGGCATTCATGGTTCCCTCAATGAACTGTAGCTCCCCAGTGCCGGCAGTACTCATGCAGCCCCAGACCATGACACTCCCACCACCATGCTTGACTGTAGGCAAGACACACTTGTCTTTGTACTCCTCACCTGGTTTCCGCCACACACGCTTGACACCATCTGAAACAAATAAGTTTATCTTGGTCTCATCAGAATCCAGTAATCCATGTCCTTAGTCTGCTTGTCTTCAGCAAACTGTTTGCGGGCTTTCTTGTTCATCATCTCTAGAAGAGGCTTCCTTCTGGGACGACAGCCATGCAGACCAATTTGATGCAGTTGATGCAGTGTGCGGAGTATGGTCTGAGCACTGACAGGCTGACCCCCCACCCCTTCAACCTCTGCAGCAATGCTGGCAGCACTCATACATCTATTTCCCAAAGACAACCTTTGGATATGACACTGAGCATGTGCACTCAACTTCTTTGGTCGACCACGGCGAGGCCTGTTCTGAGTGGAACCTATTCTGTTAAACCTCTGTATGGTCTTGGCCACCGTGCTGCAGCTCAGTTTCAGGGTCTTGGCAATCTTCTTATAGCCTGGCCATCTTTATGTAGAGCAACAATTCTTTTTTTCAGATTCTCAGAGAGTTCTTTGCCATGAGGTGCCATGTTGAACTTCCAGTGACCAGTATGAGGGAGTGTGAGAGCGATAACACCAAATTTAACACACCTACTCCCCATTCACACCTGAGACCTTGTAACACTAATGAGTCACATGACACCGTGGAGGGAAAATGGCTAATTGGGCCAAATTTGGACATTTTCACTTAGGGGTGTACTCACTTTTGTTGCCAGCGGTTATGACACTAATGGCTGTGTGTTGTGTTATTTTGAGGGGACAGCAAATTTACACTGTTATACAAGCTGTACACTCACTACTTTACATTGTAGCAAAGTGTCATTTCCTCAGTGTTGTCACATGAAAAGATATAATCAAATATTTACAAAAATGTGAGGGGTGTACTCACTTTTGTGAGATAATGTATATTTGTCATGACACTTAGCTGCTCACCACTCACTATTCACAGTTTTTGAGAGTTAGACCTCTCACTGAAAGTTTTATCGTTGTTTTTTGTTGTTAATGTTGCACATACCCAAACATTTCTATGATATAGAATGTACCCAGACTATTTTATTGACAAAGAAACACTAAAACTATATTAGATGTAAAAAGTCAACAGTTTAATGTTTGGATCCAATGTTGCGTGCGGTGAACAGTTGTTTCCTTACATTTGGTCAGCTCATTTCCCAATGAGCTGACCATATATACCATGGTAATGCACATGCTTTTCACATGTATTATTTTCAAAACACTTCAGTTTAACCATAACAATTTAGGCCAATATCCACAAGTATAAAGGGTTAACCGTTTTTGGGTTGGATGCAAGGTAACCTCTGAGATAAGTTAGTTGGCATAATCATTTCCATAGTGTTTGAATTTACACTGGCATGTTCGACACGTACCACTCAGGATTGTGGCTGTCAATTGTGGGAAAAATTAGCAATATGTGTGCGCACTGCATATGAACGTAATACAGTTTAGACAGAATTGTCTTCCCACTTGCAAAACACCCAGGGTTTCTATCGAAAATGTAGGGTACGTTACCTCAGGAGGTGGCGTCTCAAACTATCGAAATATGCAGGTTTACACATAAAAATAATCTAGCGTCTGAAGTCATTTTTGATATGTAGGAAAATGTAAGATGTAGGATAATGTAAATAAGCCCCTAATACAGCACATTTAAATTCCTGTTAGGAATTCCATACAGCAGAAACACTTATCCGCAATGAGGCACATTTTCGAAGAGCTACATAGCATGGTCTCCATTTAATCAGTTTGACTACTGCTTGAAATTCCTTCTAATGAGCAGATAACCTCCTTTCATCTCAGGAGCTATATCCAAATGAGAACGAAAAAGGATTACTACAGTAGCCTACGCACCTGAGTTCTTGATATAAAAGCCGGCTTCAAAGTGAATTGACTTACAGTATGTAGTTACAAATTAATGTAAATCAAAGCTTCATTGCAGATAAATAAAAATTTAGCCCTCTGATTGTGGGGGACAATGAGAAAGACTCATTAGCAATTGGAACCGACAGAAGAATGAGGTGAATGCATTTGTGGTTGATTTTTGCAATCTAGATTCCTAAATGTTGCATGGTTCCCTTAATCAAGCTGTCCTCAGATCTCTTCCTGGGAATCAGAAACTGTGCAGGTGCATATGTTGGGCTAAAGCACTGATAATAACTTATATTTCTGTGATGGTGGGCTAAAGCACTGATAATCACTTAAATTTCTGTGATGGTGGGCTAAAGCACTGATATTAACTTCTGTTTTTGTGATGTGGGCTAAAACACTGGTGATAACTTTTGTTCATGTGATGGTGGGCTAAAGCACTGATAAAAACTTCTGTTCATGTGATGGTGGGTTAAAGAACTGATGATAGTTATACTACTGTTTGGCAGTTTCAAGGTAAGCGGAGAAACATTCTGTATTTTCTTCAATTTGGGTCCTCTGTAACAAAGAAAGTGAGAAAAATAATCATTTTGGTTGAAAAATCCATTTGAAGCTAATTTGATGTTAAGCGAGTTCCATTCTAGGTCTTAATTATGTCTCTCTCCTGTGATAAGCAGTCTCACTAAGACAGTGGTTTCTCTGTGTGCTTGCAGTGATTAGAGGATATTTCTTTGGCTCGTTGTGTTCCCTCTCGCTTTTGAAGTCAGGATATTGATAAGCTCACTGAATGGGGTCACGATAAGACTCCTCTTTGGCTGCTGATGGAAATTAACTAGTTTCACATGTTCCTCCGGAATGTGTTTGATAAATGCCTTCATAGAACTATTTGATTAAGTGTTTGTGGTTAGCTTTAAGTACACAGGAAGCATTTCTGTTTTTTGTCTGTCGGTCTTTCTCTGATCTCTCCTCTGCATGTTCCTTCAAATGCTCTGTGTTTCTATTGGGACATTTGCAATCTCTGTCTTTCCGGGTCCATCAGCAAAGTTTGAGACATGCTAATAAATGCATTCACTGTTTACTCTCATGCGCACACACACATCTCCCTCTCCATTAACTATAATTATTTTGGATGAACATGTCAGTAATAATTCCAGTGTGTAATGTATCCTGTGCATACAGAAATTTAAACATGAAACTTGATCCAGAGAGAGCCTGGGTGCTCTGTAAAGAGACTGACCTGTAACTCTCTTCTATAGTGGGAGGCTATGGGTTATTATTAGGATGGAGAAAGACATTCTATCTCATCCAGGTGATCCCAGACCAGAGCTAAAAGTGGAATTAAATGAAAAGAAAATGCATTCACTATGCTTATGTCCTCATTAGATGCTTGTTGTTTCTGTGAAGGCCGTGGACAAAAAGCTTTTGAATGGTATTTTACATTTCAACTTTTATGCACGCTCTCCTTCACCTTTATTTAAGCACCTTGTACCTACTTTAAAACCATGTAAATCTGGTTTTCTGACCTGGATTTAACAGTAAACACTGCAGCCAGACAGTGCAGAATCAATGACTCGGGATTAAGTGTCAAAACATTGCGGGCAGAAATGTTGCATCTGGTACTATGAGAAGTCCTTCAGTGTTCAATTCTATTAACATTTTTCTCACAAAGGTTCTCTTCTGTACTCAAGCTTCTATCCATAGTTATGTCTGTATTCTTTATACTGACATGAGCAGCGTCACAGTGGGTAGAAGCACAGTGAACTTCGTACAGCAAGACAATGGGAAAGTCGTATCTCCCTGCCTTATCTCCCTGTTGGCCTGTACAGCATCACAAAGCCGTCGGAAAAAGCCTTTGGACGAGAATTGTTGAAGTCACACGGCTTGGTGTAATCTGATCCACCTCCCCTGACTATGCCAAGCTCTTCTGTTATGTTCAAATGAAGTCCGGCTTGTCCTCGCAGAGACAACGCGTATCTCATTCCATCTCTTTCCATCTTGTTCCTGCTCTCCAGGCCTCCTCCACTGAGACAAGACTGAAGGGAAGGACTGGGTAAAACAAGACAAGAGAGAAAAATGTGTCTAAATCATTAAGACTATCTGAAGTTTTGGAGAGTGTCTGTCTGTGTCAGTATCTCTCTGTCTGTCCTTCTGTGCCTCTGCCTATCTCTCCATTTTTGTCTATTGGCCTTTCACAAAATTGAGATGAGCCTGTCATAGTTCAAAGCGACTTTGCCTCCGTTTCTTCTCAGACCTTTCAATTTTCAACAGCGACATGTGCTACCGTATGAAGTGGCTTCCAGACACTGTAGAACTCGTAAGTGGATCAACGCAACGGTGGACATTAATCAGCCAACTGATTAAGAGTCTAGGGAGCTTCAGTTAAGATAATCGGGGAGAAAGAGTGGTTTTGATTGCATTTGGTACTCTGTGAAACGCAATTTTCTCAGTGACTAGAAAGACTGTTCTTGTGGTCCAGTTTCAAGACAGAACCTCATTGTTAGTTCTCACTCTTTGCATCACATACAGAGGCTGTGTCTTAATTTGAGACACGACAGGCAAATAATAGTTTACACATGGGTATTTGTTGCAGTATCAAATAATACTGCAACAAATACTTTCAACTTTCAGTTTTATGAGGTAGATTACATATATTGAAAGCACCAATCCATTTTTCGTTGAAGCAAGTCTGAAATGTCATTGAGGAAACTACATGTTTAAATCTTGTTCTACAAGTTTACATTTCTTGCTCTGCAGGAACATACTTCTGTTAACAGATTGATCAAATTAAGATACAGTATCTGTACTTGATCACATTAACCCTAGAGTAGCTAAAATCAACTAAATTAAAGTAGTATTAACAATGGAATTTTCTACTTTCACATTGCCAAGTGATGGTTGTCTTTTGGTTACAATGTATATCAGAGCTTTATGTTAAAACCAGTATATTAGAGCTTTACACCCCTACTACAATACATTTCCAGCACACCTTCTCCAGGCTTATTGAGACACTTTCCTAAGTTTCTAACAGTGAGAGAAAGACAGCAGAATAAATAAATATAGAGGCCACAATAAAGAGAACTATTATAACCACTACTGTACATGTCGATACATGTCGATAACCCTTCAGACAATTTAAAAATGTGCGCATCAGAAGTGCTTGTACGCTTTCAGGCCAGACGACTTAGAATGTTCAGTTTTATTTCCTTGACCACTGTAAACACTGTGGATTGATGTGATTTGTCTTCTTTTTATTCCGTTTGTTTATGATAGAGTAACAACACATTTTATTAATACTAAATATCATGGTAAGGCATGGAATTAATATAGTGTATATTTGTAGGAGTGGTGTACATCCGGATAGCAGATAGGCTTCAGTTCAAAATTCTGCTCAAGATTATTTAATTGACAGTTCTGGTCACTTGGTGATGGAGGTTAGACCCATTCAGACACATCATTTCTTTAAGAGTAAGGCGATACCGGTTCAATGGCGCTTCAAAACGTATCTTAAAAGCCGTAGTGATGCCGTAACAGAAGTTCGTGGGGCTGCGAATGTACCCTCTCCTCTATCAGCGTCGGACCAATGGGGGCTGCAAGATGGGGCCCCTGAACGCAGCCCAGCTGCTATCCCTAAACACAGCTCAGCTGCTACCTCTTGATGAGGAACACCTGCCTCCAATCAGGCCTTGTCAGGAAGAGGCTAAAAGGGCTCCAGGAGAGCAGCTCTGGGAAGCAGGGAGGAATACTTAAGAAAGGCTTGATTCTGGTCCCGACCCCTGGGTTTTTGTTGGTGTTCAGGTTTGGTTTAATTTCTTCCACCCTTTGTTAATAAATGCCCTGCAGGGCCCAGATCTCCTGGCACTGTGTCCATTCCCTGTGTGTCTCCCTGTTACAATATATAAAGAGAGACAGAAACTCATATCTGTCTGTCCAGTCTGATCCAACTTGTCTGTTCTCTAACTGGGAGCGAGGCCATTAAAAAGTAATAACGGCAGATATCGAAAATGTGTCTACGTTCATAAATCCCTCTAACTCATTGTTGGACTATCTGTCAAAATGGGTTGGTCTCTCACTCAGGGAGAACAAAGTACAGCTAGAGTGATGTTTACTCCAATGGGCCATAAAGTTCCCACTTAAAAATTTGGTATTTAACTTTAACTAGAGGTTTGTGGGAGAACGAAATCAACATATAAAGTATCGATCTGTGTCAATGAAAATTCTAAATGATTAAAGCCCAATTGATTTTGATATGGTATAGTACATGGTATGTGATGTAATACCGTACATTCGAGTCATGGATTCACAACTGTACCTTTTCAGAAGTAAGGAAAAAGCATACTGCCCGTGTTCCTCTGATAGATGTGTTTTGAGTAATGTCTGAGGTTATTCCACAAATGTTTCTCTAACACTTCACCGAGGCATTTTAAACACTTGTATCATTGACCACTGAGCCTCAGTGGTAAATACTCATTCCAAACAGTTTTTCCAGCAATTGCATTTTGAAACATTGAAACATATCCTGACAGTTTATGTCGGGACATGTGTCCACCGACTGGCAACACATGCCGCTCTGGTAATTATTTACAGTGGATATAAAAAGTCTACACACCCCTGTTAAAATGCCAGGTTCTTGTGATGTAAAAGAATGAGACAAAGATAAATCATGTCAGAACTTTTTCCACCTTTAATGTGACCTATAACTTGAATAATTCAATTGAAAAACAAACTGAAATCTTTGAGGGGGAAAAATAAAAAAATAAAAAACTCACAATAACCTGGTTGCGTAAGTGTGCACACCCTTAAACTAATACTTTGTGGAAGCACCTTTTGATTTTATTACAGCACTGTCTTTTTGGGTAGGAGTCTATTAGCATGGCACATCTTGATGTGGCAATATTTGCCCACTCTTCTTTGCAAAAGCGCTCCAAATCTGTCAGATTGCGAGGACATCTCCTGTGCACAGGCCTCTTCAGATCACCTCACAGATGTTCAATTGAATTCAGGTCTGGGCTCTGGCTGGGCCATTCCAAAACGTTAATCTTCTTCTGGTAAAGCCATGCTTTTGTGGATTTGGATGTGTGCTTTGGGTCGTTGTCGTGCTGAAAGGTGAACTTCCTCATCATCTTCAGCTTTATAACAGACGCCTGAAGGTTTTTTGCCAAAATTGCCTGGTATTTGGAACTGTTCATAATTCCCTCCACCCGGACTAAGGCCCTGGTTCCAGCTGAAGAAAAACAGCCCCAAAGCATGATGCTGCCACCACCATGCTTCACTGTGGGTATGGTGATCTTTGGGTGATGTGCAGTGTTGTTTTTGCGCCAAACATACCTTTTGGAATTATGGCAAAAAGTTCAACCTTGGTTTCATCAGACCATAACACATTTTCCCACGTGCTTTTAGGAGACTTGATGTTTGTTTTTGCAAACTTCAGCCGGGCTTGGATGTTTTTCTTGGTAAGAAAAGGCTTCTGTTTTGCTACCCTACCCCATAGCCCATTCATATGAAGAATACGGGGGATTGTTGTCACATGTAGCACACAGCCAGTACTTGCCAGAAATTCCTGCAGTTCCTTTAATGTTGCTGTAGGCCTCTTGGAAGCCTCC
>JACXGI010006950.1:12790-39569 GCA_016801175.1 Esox masquinongy
CTCCACTTGATGATGACTGTCTTCACTGTGTTCCATGGTATATCTAATGCTTTGGAAATTCTTTTGTACCCTTCTCCTGACTGATATCTTTCAACAATGAGATCCCTCTGATGCTTTGGAAGCTCTCTGCAGACCATGGCTTTTGCTCTGAGATGCAACTAAGAAAATGTCAGGAAAATCCTACTAGAACAGCTGAACTCTATTTGTGATTAATCAGAGTCACTTTAAATGATGGCAGGTGTGTAATGACTTCTATTTAACATGAGTTTGAATGTGATTGGTTAATTCTGGACACAGCCACATCCCCAGTTATAAGAGGGTGTGCACACTTATGCAACCAGGTTATTCTAAGGTTTTTATTTTTCATTTTTCACAAGAACCTGGCATTTTAACAGGGATGTGTAGACTTTTCATATCCACTGTAGCTGTTTGCTTAACCAGGAAGGGTAGACTTTGTTTTTCTACCTTGATTGAGCTCAAACGCTACGAGTCACCAACCCTATACGCTAAATCCCGACCCGGACTGGTCTGACAGTGACATAGTCGGTAACTGTGAGGCTTGCTATAACTTGCCATGGCTAGTATTTAATAACATCAATTACAAGTTATTGTCCGAAAACGCTGTAACACCTGCCTCCCCTCACGCACTAGCGCTTGGTACCAGTGGCCATGTTCCATCTTCTGTTTGGCCCTGTTCCATTCCCATTCCTCACACCTGGACTCAATCTCTGCAATCACCATTACGCACGCCTGGACTCAATTCCCCTTATTATCCCCATGTCTCTGTAACCCCCGGTTTCCCCGTGTCTCTGTAACCCCCCGGTTTGCCATTGTCTCTGTCAAAGATTGTTCCATGTTTTGTGTATAATATACATGTGTGTGTTTGGTGGCACGCCATCCTGTACCTTTGTGTAAGCTAAGAGCTTTGTTGTATTGTCAGTGTCCCTGAAAGCCTAGTGCTTTACCTTGTAGTGTGCCAAGTAAAATCTTCTCTCGTCGTGTCCTTGGTACCGTGACAACCACTTGTGATACCCCATTGAAGGAGAAGGTCAGAAGGGACAGGATTCATCCAGTGTTTTTTTTTCCTCATTGAGTTCATTGGGTACTTTTGTTTGAGAGAAATAAATTGCGTACACTTGTTTCGTTAAATGTTCATTTGTACAACACGAAAAATAAAATAATCGGTGAAGGTAGGCAAAAATTACACCCTACGTTTTATCTGTTGCTATACAGTAGATTGTTGTGTTGTATGGTTATTTCTGTTGCCTAATAAACAGACTAATTAAATTGAATAATTGATACCATTCTGATTCCCAAGAGTGGATTTTTTTTAATAGAACTCACAAACACAGAACCTGATAAAGTTGGTTTATTTAATTTGTTTATGTAATTTTAATTACTTTGTCTTTCGTTATGCAGTATGTGGCTTGTAGCCTATATCAGTTCCTGTTTGTAAATGTTCAGCTTGATTTTCACTTTGATTTTGGTTGCTAAATGCGGATCCTGTCTCTGAACCTCCTACACCCCACCTGTGTCTGGTATGATTAAGAACCATGTTTAGTTTTTCCAAATGAGAAGCATTTTCTTTTGAAGACTAAATTCAGAATATACACACAGTTTGAAGTCAACCAAACTTTGAAATTGTACTTAAGCATACATGTATTTCTACATCCACACTGTTTTGCAAACAAATGTATCAGCCATTTATATTACCTAAATCTTTGTCCTTTACGACTGCTTACATCCCTATATTTAACAACATGCTATAACAAAATGGAATAATCAATCTTGCTAATGAGCAACCTACACTAATGACAAAAATCGGACATTGATTGATTTATCAAGATGAGTTCCCATGCTTGTCTCAAAGCTGCACGATGCATTGTCCCAATGACTACTATGCTGTAATTGACATCTACAGTACATGACCACACATGGCAATTGCTGTACATGCATTGTAACGGTTGGATGGCTTTAGGTAGCCCTAACCATGGCTCTATGAACTAAGCAGAGCATTGAGACGATTAAACGTTTTGGTAAAACTTTATTTAAAGGCCATATGCGTAACACATTATACAGCATTATGCATGTACTCATAATGCAATGTAAAACAATAATAATGCAGTATAGGCATAGTTATAGGCACTCATAAAGACTCATGAAGATTTGTGATGTTGTATACAAATACTCATAATGCATTATATGTTTAATTATAATGACCTATAATGTACAGAAGCATTGTGCTTCACAATCACTGGGAAATCTTTCCTCAAGAACCATACAGCACTGTGATTCATCTAAAACATGGGGTCAGTGAGCAGCAAATCACTATTAGTGCATCCTAATCTTTTTCATGATGTGTTGTAGCATACCTATAAGCCACTAATAAGTAATCTTTCATTGCTTTAGGTAAAGTGATGACATGTCTAATCACACAAATATAATACACCATAAGACATTACTTTAACATTATAAAGTGGTCATTGTCCCTCCAACAATGTGATGGGCAGGGAACAGGCACTTGCTTCCAACCTCAGAAATGCTCTTGTATTCAAAGAAGAACTCTCATTAAATAGAAATGGTGCCATTTGCTATACCCTCAAAAAGGCAAACCCTTCTCCGTCATGGTTTTCATTCTCTTGGGTAAAATTGTCTCTAGCAATCTATAACAAAATGATATGCTTATTCTACATTAATTATAAAAGCTATAAATAAACTATAAAAAAAAACGATTCAACTAAATGAATAATTTCTTATTTCTTATTTTCTTTTATATACAGATAGGCAATGATGATTGCTGGGTAATATGTTGTATGTTGTTGTCCAGTGTCGGTCCAGAGGCGGGCCGTCAGGGCCAGCAATCCCTTCTCTGCTGGCCTACTGATGTCAGAATCAGAACATTATAATTTTATAATATATTTTCATATATTTTCATTAATGCTATATGTATTTTACAAAGTTAGTTCCCATCAGTCTATTAACGTAATGTCATTGTTATTTTCTCCCTCAGTTGAGCTGCTTCCAATGCAGCTCATATAAATCAGAGCTTTTATCCAATCAGATTTTCAATCAGATCTGTGCAGTCACCGGGCGAAAAATCAACCCTGATATGGAGGAATTTTAGGGACTTTATTAAATAAATTTATACACCATGAAATAATTAACTAAAAAGGGAAATATATCATTTAAATGACAAATAAAATAATGAATAAAAACATGTAACATATTTAATGGTGTATTTCTACATTTATTTCCCAATTTCATATTTCACTAATAATTTATTTCATGGTTGCAGTCATTGTGGAATCATTATTAAATCTGTCCTTGAATCTGTCACTTCCACCCATCAAAGTTGAAAGGGCGGGCTCTACTGAATACTGATTTTTGATTGGTGAATCAACTTCATCTAAGGGTTACCATGTCCACTTTTTACAAGTGACTTTGGGCTTCTTTTATCAGAAACTTGTTGAATAAAGCAGTGTATGAAAGATTTTGGTGTATTATGTCTGTGTGATTAGACATTTCATCACTTTACCTAAAGCAATCAAAGATTACTTTTAGTGGCTAATAAATGTGCTATAACACACCATGAAAAAGATTGATGCACTAATAATGATTCGCTGCTCATTGACCCCATGTTTTAGATGAATCACGGTGTTGATAATTATAATACTGCATGATCCTTGAGGAAAGATTTACCAGAATTTGTGAAGCACAATGCTTCTGTACATTATAGGTCATTATAATTAAACATATAATGCATTATGTGTATTTGTATGCAACATCACAATTCTTCATGAGTCTTTACGAGTATCTATAACTATGCTTATACTGCATTATTACTGTATTATACTGCATTGTGAGTACATGTATAATGCTGTGTAATGCGTTATGCATATGACCTTAAAATAAAGTGTTACCAAACTTTTCATTGCAATAATTCAGGGCTGACCCAAAATAAGATATTCCAACGTGGAATATCTCTCCTTTTTAAAATATATTGAAAGGAATCCTGAAAATCTAATAAGAAAGAGTATGGCAGAAAGTATGGCAGAGGAGTGTTATTTGTTAAATAATCTTCATGATTGTGGGCAATTTCCTACAAAGATATGGTGTGACATACAGTTAGGTCTGAAAATATTTGGACACTGATACAATTTTCATAATTTTGGCTCTGTACGCCACCACAATGTATTTGAAATGAAACAATTGAGATGCAATTGAAGTGCAGACTTTCAGCTTTAATTCAAGGGGTTGAACAAAAAATTGTATGAAACATTTAGGAATTGCAACCATTGTCATACACTGTCCCCTTATTTCAGATGCTCAAATGTAATTGGACAAATTAACACAATCATAAGTAAAATGTTCATTTTTAATACTTTGTTGAGAATCCTTTGCAGGCAATAACTGCTTGAAGTCTGAAACGCATCACCAAACACTGGGTTTCCTCCTTTGTGATGCTTTGCCAGACCTTTACTGCAGCTTTCTTCAGTTGTTGTTGGTTCGTGGGTCTTTCTGCCTTAAGTTTTGTCTTCAGCAAGTGAAATGCATGCTTGATCGGATTGAGATCCGGTGATTGATTCGGCCATTGCAGAATATTCCACTTCTTTGCCTTAAAAAACTGTTGCTTTCGCAGTATGTTTTGGGTCATTGTCCAACTGTAAAGTGAAGTGCCGTCCCATCAACTTTGCTGAATTTGGCTGAATCTGAGCAGACAATATATCGCTATAAACTTCAGAATTCATCCGGCTGCTTCTGTCTTCTGTCACATCATCGATAAACACTACCCAGTGCCATTGGAAGCCATGCATGGCCATGCCATCACACTGCCTCCATCGTGTTTTACAGATGATGTGGTATGCTTAGGATCATGAGCCGTTCCAAGCCTACTCCATACTTTTTCTTTCCATCATTCTAGTACAGGTTGATCTTCGTTTCATCTGTCCAAAGAATGCTGTTCCAGAACTGGGCTGGCTTTTTTAGATGTTTTTTGGCGAAGTCTAATCTGGCCTTTCTATTCATGAGGCTTATGAATGGTTTGCACCTTGGGGTGAACCCACTGTATTTGCTCTTGTAAAGTCTTCGCTTTATGGTATACTTGGATAATGATATGCCTACCTCCTGGAGAGTGTTCTTCACTTGGCTGGATGTTGTGAAAGTGTTTTTCTTTACCATGGAAAAGATCCTACGATCATCCACCAATGTTGTCTTCTGTGGACATCCAGGCCTTTTTGTGTTGCAGAGCTCACCAGTGCATTCATTTTTTTTCTGAATGTACAAAACTGTTGATTTGGCCACTCCTAATGTTCCTGCTATCTCTCTGATGGAATTTTTTTTGCAGCCTGAGGGTGGCCTGTTTCACTTTCATTGAGAGCTCCTTTGACTGCATGTTGTGGGTTCACAGCAACAGATTCAAAATGTGAATACCACACCTGAAATTAACTCCAGGCCTTTTACCTGCTTCATTGATGACGAAATAACCAAGGAATAGCCCACACGTGTCCATGAAACAGCTTTTGAGTCAATTTTCCAAATGCTTTTGGCCCCTTGAAAAAGAGGGGGCTACCTATACAGTTCCAGTCAAAAGTTTGAACACACCTATTCAATCAAGGGTATTTCTTAAATTTTTACTATTTTCCCCATTGTAGAATAATAGAAATCAAAACTATGAAATAACACATGGAATCATTCAGTAACTAGAAAAGTGTTACACAGGTAAATCCACTTCATACTGTGGGTTCTTTGAAGTAGTCACCGTTCGCCTTGATGACACCTTTGCACACTCTTTGCATTCTTTTAAAAAGCTTCATGAGTTAGTCACCTGGAATGATTTTCCTTGAAGGAATTCCCAAGTACTGTATGCTGTGCACTTGTTGGCTGCTTCTCCTTCACTCTGCAGTCTAACTCATCTCAAACCATCTTGGGTTGAGGTTGGGTGATTGTGGAGGTCAGGTCATCTGGTGCAACACCATCCCTCTCCTTCTTGATCAAATAGCACCCCCCTCCCCTCTATTCCTCTTCTTTTCTGTGACTCTCCACCTTTCTTCTCCTCCTCTCTCATGTTCTCTCCTAATCCACCTCCTTTCCTCTTTTAATTTCTCTAGCCTTGCTGGCTTTTCTTTCCTTTCATCCCCACCATCTTATCTCCTCCCGCACTTGTAAGTTCCAGTTATGCAATTATTCTATATATTTTGTCATATGGAAGCATAGATCAAATGGATTAAACGAATAAAACGAGTGCCCTTAGACAAATGTTTCATTACAGTAAGCACCCTCTTACTGCCAATTTACATGTTGCTGTGGTAATATACTACATCTGAAGGCGGCAGATAGCTTAGCATTTATAGGCACATGACCAGTAACCTAAAGGTTTCTAAATGAATCCCTGAGACGGCAAGGTGAGAACTCTGTCGTTTTCTCCTTGTACAAGACAGTTAAACCTAATTGTTCCTTAGGATAACAGCGTCTGCTAAATGGCTAAAACGTAAAACATCACAATCCATAAGCTAATGTGTAATGATAAGGGCTTACCTGCCAGTCTTTCTGGGCTGACGTCAGAGAGGTCCTTTTGCATAGGGAAAACAAATACTAATTTGAATGTTGTAACCATTACATAGTAAATGGAGGTGTCATGGAAATAACCATGGTGAGAGGAATCCAGACACCAAGAACTTGGATGTATTCGGTTGAACCGTACCTCTCAGGAATTACATTCATATTCAGCTAACTTGTAAACCACGATTATGTTCAGTATGAAAATAAATCGGTGCAGTTACGTTCGCGATCAACATATCCCCAGTCCTATCCATCCTTAATGACTCGCAATTACGTTGCTTCTTGACGTTTTATTACGTTGCTCCTTAAAGTTTTGTTATGTTGGTCCTTAACTTAATCGATTGAAAGTGAAAAAAACCTTGTTACGAATAACATTTAGGGTTAGCGGTTAAAGGTTAGCATGGGGTTAAGTTTAGGCATGACGGTACTGGTATTAGGATTAGGCCTAAGGTTAGGGTTAGGTTATGGTTAAGGTTAGGCAACACGTAAGGCTACTGAGGTTAGAGTTAGGATGTAGGTTAAGGGTCGGTTAAAAAAAAACATAAAAGCCTTTCTAAACAACACAATTCCCAAACAAAAAAATGTTTTGTCTCTCGGAATCAGACTCACAACCATCAGGCTCAAAGACAGTTGCAGAAAAGCCTGCCCACCATGCTTGAACACAACACCCTAGCAAACAGCCACCTATTTACCTATTAATATGTTCATGACTGCCCCTGTCGGACAGTTTCTAATGGTTCCGTTTACAAACAATTGTAAGGAAGTTACCCATCTAACAGTGTAAACTGTCAACTTAAAAAGAGAGCATCTCTAATTCTTATATTCATAGAAGATTAATACATCTGGGAGGGAACAATGTTCGGTTTCAGGCCAGCAGATGTCTTCTTCATCAATGGTCCTCATTAACCTTACTCATCAAAGGCAGGCTTTATAACCTCCATCAGTTACTCAAGGCTTTATAACCTCCATCAATTACTCAAGGCTGAAGACACAGAACACAGAAATTTCTCCCCCTTTACAATTTTAGATGTTAACACAGTCCCTCTCCCTCGTCCCTCTCCCCACTCCTACAGTGTCTCTCAAAAGTATTCACTCTCTTTGGACTTCTCCTCATTTAATTGTGTTACAGCATTAAATCAAAATGGATTTAATTAGGAGTGTTTGCCACTGAACAAGGCAAAAAAAAAGTCATCAAAGATGTAATCAACATATTATTCAAAATTAATTACAAATACAAAACAGAAAATAATTCATTGCATATGTACAGTATTATGCAATTTAGAATGCCATTTAGAATTGCCATTTGTACCCGCACAACTATTTATCCCACTTGTAACATACACTATACTTAATACTTGTACATGTTCTGCCCTCCTCTATTTGTCTTAATTGCACATTTAGTATTGCCATTTGAACTGCATTTGCCTTCACTGTACATCTATACATTCCACTTGTAATACAAATGCTTTATACTTGTACATTTTTTGTCTCCTTCTATTTGCTCTTCTGGTTAGATGCAAAACTACATTTCGTTGTACTGTACTTGTACTTGTTCAATGACAATACAGTTGAATCTAATCTAAAATTAACCCCCTTCAATATTTGGGGGTTGGGGTTAGATATGCAAAACATAGGGTTGCTGTGTTTAGATATGCAATGCTAACCCAGCATTGCATATCTGAACACAGCAATTTTTTCCCAATCGTCTTTGGAAAATTGCTCAAGCTCAGTCAAGTCTCATGGGGACCTTTAGTGAACAGTAATGTTCAACAATTTCCACAGATCTCAATTGGATTGAGGTCCAGGCTTTGAATGGGACACTATAGGACTTTGACCTTTTTGTTTTTAAGCCACTCCATTGTGGCTTTGGCTGTATGTTTGCGGTCTGTACTTTGCATCCATTTTGCTCTCCCATCATTACAAGCTATAAACATTTTCCAGTTGGTCCCAGAGTCTCTGGCTAACGACATTTGATATGAGTTGTTTTCTTTTTGCTAATCTCCCATGAAGGCCACTTTTATGAAGCACCCAGGCAGTATGTTTTGTTGCAGTATGCACAGTGTCTCTCTGTTCAGCCGTGGTAGACTGTAACTCTTTTAAAGTTGCCATAAGCCTCTTAGTATCCACACAGTGCCCTTCTAGACCAGAAACTCAATGTTTGAAGATGGCCATTTCTCAACAGAATCACAGTTGAGCCAAATTCTCTTCATTTCTTTATAATTGACTTTTCTATGCTCCAGGGGGCATTCAATGCCTTGGAAAAGTTCTTATATTCTTACCTTGATTGGTGGTTTTCAAGAATCTTATTCCGTGTTTGCTTTGCACGTTTCTTTGTCTTTATGGAATTCCACCAACCAACTGCGGGACCTCCCAGAGACAGGTTTATTGAAACACCTTGATTGTACACAGGTGGACTCCATTCTACCACTTACATGACTTCTTAACACAATTGCTTGCACCTTAGCCTATTCAGGTATGTAATAGTAAAGGGGGTTAATACTTATGTCATCAATTATATGCTTTTTTTAAATTCAGAACAATTTGCAGATTTTATTTTCACTTTGACATTGTGTAATATTTTGTTGTGGATAACAGGCAAAAAATGCAGTAACACTTTCCGATAAGGTACATGGTACTTTTATACTATAATTAGTGGATGTTACCAGAGGATAAGCATTCATGTAGTTAATTGTTAGCTTGAACAATTGGCTAACTATTCATAAGATAATCCAATTTGTTAAAAGGATTACAGTGGGTTACACATTATTAATAAGGTAGACTAGATAATGATAATTTAAATGTCACTAATTTATAATGTCAGGTATATCAGTGGCTACTTGCATCAAGTAAGTGGGACGCACACAAAATATACAGTCACATTTGTGATTGTGTATTGTTTCTTTGTGAAGAATGCCTTATATTGAACATGTCAGTTCTCAAAGGTTGTATCATTAAAATACACTTAGTACTGTTGGCCAGTAGGGGGCAGAGCGACGTGTTTGCGTTGCATTGGGACTATATACGATCCAACACCTGTGTGTTCTCATAACTCTTGAAAGGAAAGACACATTTTCTTTGTCATCATTTATCCCGTTTTCCAGGTTGGTATAGTACAAAAGTATGCAGACATTTTTGATACAGTTTGATTACTTGTAATTGTTGCACTGTAAAGGTTAAAGATTAGCTAGTTCCCCTCAGCTGTTGGTTACTGTAGCTTCCGTTAACCATTTGCTGGCTTCGGTTGGTTATTTGCTGGTTCCACTTTGCAGTTAAGTGATGAATTATCCTAGCTTAATAATAATTAACTAATGGCCCATTGGTAGCTATAAACCATTTATAACTGATACATCACCATTAGTTAATATAAACAAATGATATCAAACTATCATTATCTAACCTACCTTATTGATAATGGTTACCCTGTGTAATCATATTTACAAATAAGATTATCTTGTGAATTGTTTATATTACTTAGTGTAGAGACCTTTTGCCACTCTGGTGATTGATTGGGAGTAATGTTCTTTATTGACTCTCCTGGCTTGTCTGTGTAAAAAATGGGAATGTCCAGAAGTAGAATTAGGGTGAACTTAAAAGTTTGATGTTTTAGTCTAAGCTTGGAGATACAGCAAAAAATATATATTCAAAGAAATGAAAAAATCTGAAATGGTTTGTTGAAAACAAGGCAGTAACACAGCAAGCAGCCAGACACAGACGTAAGAAGCTGCAGCCTCCACTCAACCACACCTGGCTCTCTCCTGGCCAGGTACTTTATCCTCCCCCTGGACACATTACTCTCCAGGCCTGCAGAGGGGGGCGGAACCCCAACACTTAAGCAAGAAAGGGTATGTTTTGGCTCACACGCTTAGCATAGTGATCATGGAAACAACTAGCTACATGAATGCATGTCCTGTATCTATGTCAGTGTATATCTTATATTTATATTTAATGTGATTACATTTCTGTTGCAGACTTTGATTATGATGCAGATGTCATGTCATCAAAAGGCCCTGATCAAAAGTAGTGTACTCTAAACGAAACCAGAATTTTATAGCACAAATCATTTATAGACACTTTAAAGCTTTACCTATCACACTACTTTTAATTACTTCTTTTCATTAACTGCAGCAGATTTCATAAAATAATGGAATATCTTAAATATCTGAGCCAGTTTGGGGCCCTCCACCTCCTTCCTCTAAACCAGTTCGCCTAGAATGTGTTGAGCAGATTTCCTAAGGATGTTCTGGGTTCATGGCTGATCACTCAGATGACTGGAGAACCTCGCATGTCTGGAGGGGATCCCTCCCAGAACCAGGTTTCTTTGGCCAAATTGTTTATGAATAGTCTGAAATGGCAACCTCAAATCAGCCCATCTGGCACCAACAATCGTGCCACGTTAAAAGTCACTCAAATCACCTTTCTTCCCCATTCTGATGCTTGGTTTCAGCAGATCATCTTGACCATGTCTTCATGCCTAAATGCTTTGGGTTGCTGCCAGATGATTGGCTGATTAGATATTTGTGTTAAGCAGCAGTTGAAAAGGTGTACTTAACGAAGTGGCAGGTGAGTGTTATGCTATTGAGTGCACAAAGGGATAAATGTTGATGTAAAAGGAGATTATAATTTATTCATTTGAAGGGACAATGGCAACATTTATTTTTGAATATGCCTCCCTCTGCATGTCAGTACCAGCACAACACAGTTCCTACCACCATGCAGTGAAACTCATGCTATGCAGGAGATCAGGATGATTTCATGGACTGGACAGAGGGGCCCCAGAAGGATAATAGCAACATTGGTCTATGGCAGAATAAAGTCCCCTGTCATCAGGATAAGCAGCCTATATATAATGATGTGGTGGACAAAAATCAACCAACATTTACTAGCAAGAACAAACAGTTTGGCATAGCCAATCGCAAGCTAATATCAAGACAACAGTCTGGCTCCGCCCATAAAATGCTGCTACTGGTTGGTCATTCTCCCAGCAGAATGTAGCCAAATGTTGGCCATCCAGCCAGACAGCCCGCAGCCAGGCAGCCATGAGCCAGACACAAATGTTCCACAGTCAAACAGCAGCCAGCATTACGAGAAGTCTTAGCAAAGTGAGGAAGAGATTACTTCATCAGTGCTACATCTGAAAGAGGAGGATGTAGATTCCTTTCCTCCAAATTTAGGGACAGTGTAAAAAAACAGTCCAACACAGACATTGATGTGTAGATCACGGCAAAATAAGCTTTAGAAGCAAAATTATTACTTTTTCAGCCTCCATATCGGCATGTATGTTTGATTGGAAACTGAGTATTCTTTTGTATTCTCCATGTTACTAGGCACCCTAACCACTTTGAGAGTCTTTCTGTAATGAAAAACTATGAAATTTAAATAAATGATTAATATAATTATTAATAAAAATGTTTGCTGTGATACGATTAAAATAATTAATCTCGTTTAATCGCATAATTTCTGTATTTAATCTTGATGAATTGCGGTTTTAGAATGTGTTCAAATTTTGTGCTCAATACACACTTTTCTGTTTAAAAAGGTGTGCATTATGTCGAGGATATACTGTGTTGTATTGTAAAGTATGTACAGTGCTTAACTTGGATTTAAAGAAGTGCAAGTTGTCACAGATCTTAAATGCTGGTCCCTAACTTACCACAATAACTGGCAGCATCTATATGTAGCCCATGTAAATCTAAATAGAAGAGGTAACACTTTCCAATAAGGGTACAAGAACAAATGCAGTAGTTAACATGAACAAACAATGAACAAAGACATAAGCGGTTAATTATGATATGCCTTTATTAAGGATTTACAAATGCATTAACTTAGATTGTGTACTGTCATTTGCTGTCATGTTGACAGGACATAAACGCATGTACTTTTTGGAACATTTGTACATTTTGTACTGCATTTTGTTTATGTTGATTCAGGACATGCATTCATGTAGTTTGTTATTTGCATGAACAACAAGCTAAATAATATCAACTATTCATAAGATATTCCAATTAGTTAATTTGATTTCAGTAGGGTAACCATTTTTAATAATGTAGCCTAGATAATGATAGTTAACATAATTCATTTATAAGGTCAGATATTAGCAGTGGCTACTTGCATCACTAAGTGGGTGTGACACACACAATATGTATGGTTGCATTTGTGGTTATGTTTTGTTTCTTTGTAATTGGGAAGAATGCCTTTTCATTGAAAAATCCGTTCTCGAAAGTGGAATCATTAAAATACACTTACTACTGTTGGCCAGTAGGGGGCAGAGAGACGTAATTGCATTGCGTTGGGACTCTATACGATACAACACATGCGTGTTCTCATAACTCTTTCGAAAAGCCATGTTTTCTTTCTCATCATTTATCCAGTTTTCCAGGCCATTAAAGTACAGAAGTTAACTGGAAATTTCGATGCAGTTTGATTACTTGCCTATTACAGTGTATGTAGAGTGTTGGAAAAGCTAAGTAATCGTATAGCTTTGAACTAGACCGAAAACAAATGTTGAATGTAAAATGCCAAGATGGTGGTGCATTCCTTTGAAAAAAAAAACATTTATTTCTGTACTCTGTACTTAATTTTCCAAAACAACACAATGAATTTTGTAACTGTATTGTTTGGCTTTCTCAGCCGTGTTCTATTCGTGTTAGCATGATGGTCATTTGCAATTGTCTCATCTTTTGGATTTTTTACTAGATTTTACTACACTGAATATGAAGCTATTTTACAGATAGGTACGAAATAGTCGGTAATAGTTTTATCTAGGAGCATTGAGCTTCATTAGGCCTGAGCGTCAGGGGCTAAAGCCCTGGATCTTTTATGAATATCCCCGGATCTCAAATTATTTATATATGTTTTCTTTTTACAAAAATAATAGTAATAATAAAAAAATAGCCCCAATCTAATCATCTGTAATTCCAATCATGCATTATAGCCCTAAAAAAATGCAAATGTTTTAGGTCCTCTGTGTGTCATTCAAGCAGCCGATCTACACTATGTGGAACGCATACATTTTGTGTGAGCCCACCGAGAGAGAGTGAGTGCACCGGTTACAGGGCTTGTCATTCTTGGCATCTGATTCTAGCGGCTATGGCCATGTTTTTTTATTCATTATTCTAAGAGCAATATAAGAAGTGCAGCTGAAGAGTAGGGCTGCACGATTAATCAAAGCTAGTTTACTGAGCATATATTAACATCTAAGATAATAGGCCTATCAAATGGCACTGATATTGAATGAATTGCTCAATATTATTGATTTAATGTTTTTGACTTAATACTTCGCACGGTTAACAAAACATATTTAAAAATTATCACCAAAACTTATTTGAAATTGTAATAAATGTTATACATAGCTTTTTACCTTTGGATATTGGAATGTGCTATATCACGGTTAAAATTGGTTTTGTTAACTCATATAAATACTGCTATCAAGACAGAATTATTTTCAGTGGTGTAGATTACATTGATAGAATGATTTTGACACCTAAATATGGAATAAATCTTAACTGGGGATAAATAAAACAAACAGGCATTTGACCTGATAGGGAGGGGCATTTTGCCCCAATAGTGGGGCAAAATGCATTTACATAGTTTGGCATTTGATGAAGTTGCAATAAAATAGAATCATTCTGCCCAATATTTCTTTACTAAATGTATTTGTCTGAATTTAGTCAATATGTTCATATAAAAATCTGACCAAACAATGCTTTTTTGAGTAAAAAAATGCAGATTTCCCTTAAGGGGGGCATTTTCCCCCAAGTTACCCTTAAGGTTGGAGTCTGACTTGCGAATGGCACGATTGTGTCAGTCAACACAAATCTACAAGCGCTCATACCACACATCTTCCCCATCTTATTTTAAAACAATAAACGTTTACAATTCAAATATACAGCTGTATGTCTCAAATCGGTCAATCAAACTATACAATACATTGTTCTGATCACGCCTCTCACTCGTCCCAATAAATTGAAAGTGAGTTAAAGTGAGTATTCTTAAAATATCCCAATTCCGTGATGGCTCTATAACTAACGAGAGTAAAAGCCAAAACCCAATGAAATAACGACATGCGTGGGTCGGGGAAAATATATAAGCTGTGCAGGCACACTGAACAGCAAATTCTAACAGTCAGAAGCATTGAACATGTGGGGTAGAGCGTACTGCCTATGAATAGTTCGGAGTAGGGCTTGGTGTTAGGGAAAATCTAATGTAGGCCCAATATTAAAAACCCGTAAGACAGTGGTTAGAACAACACGCAGCATCACCACAAACTTATTTCAACACTTCAGCCAGCGCAGTAGGGACTTCCATGAAAAATGCGTGGCAAAGAAGTCTCATGGGTGGGGTAAGCTCCAAATGTATTGTGATCCTAGCAACACCTCAGTCTAGGAGTGGGAATTGGCACGATACACATGTTATGATTCAATACATCACAATTCATCACGATTTCAGAACGGAATCATGATACTTACTAAAAAAACTCAAATAATATTAGGTATTGTATTTCAAAGGACAATTTTTTGCTAATCCCCATAATAGGCAACCCCTAATAACAAAAAGAACCCTTCAATTTGAAATTACTTAGAACTTCTAAATTTAATATTAAGGATTGACCTTCAGGATAGTTTAACCAGTAAACACAAAGACTTTGGCAGTGTATAATTCTGAAAAGTACATTCATAGAAAAACATTCAGCAGCATTACTTTAAAAAATAAAAGAGAAATTAAAACAACTTAAGGGCAGCAGTTACTTTGAAAACTTAAGCTATGCTAAATTGTCACACAGAGCAATGTTAAGCACTGTATTATAATTATTTTAAGAAATTTAAACAACAAGTAAACTAGATACTGAACATGCCTCTCATCTGCAACACATGTGAAACTAATTTCCACTCTTCTGAGATATAATGGCATGTAATCATTACATATGATTCAGTTACTCTGGATGTCCAGTCGTCACAGGTTAGGGCAACTCTGTCTGCTTTGTTCAGCGATGCCATAATCTCCTGTTTAACTTCTTCCTAAAGTTTAGAGACAGCTGTGTCAATGACATAGCGATGGGAAGGAATTTTGTACCAAAGCTCTAATTTGTTCAGCATATGTTTGAAACCATTGGTTTCCACAACGCTATATGGACGCATGTCTTTGCAAATGAAATATACTGTACCACAGACTTAGTCATTTTCTTAGCACGCTCTGATCCCAGATGTCATTTTGCTGTGTGCGTTGTGTCTAATCTTAATTTTTGTTGCATAGGGTCAACACGTTTCATTGCCTCTGTTTACCGTACCTCAGGATGGTGTCTTGATAATTGTGCGCACAGATTGGTCGTGTTTCCAGAATATCTGATACTGATGTGACACAATTTGCAAATGGCATGGCCAGTGTCCAATTTATGGCTGTCTTTTTTTTTAATTAACCCAAAATGCACCTATACATTTGATTTAAATGTCGCGGGTGCTTGTCGAATTATCTCTGCCATAATGATGTTTGTAACCTTGGCCATTTCTAGAAATTAGTTTTCGTGGGTAAGGGATGGGGGATGTCATGGAGACCAGAACTCCAATGCCTCGTTTCCACTGGTGCCAAACACTGGTGTTTTACCCTAAAGTCCAGAAATGTTTTTGTTTCCATTGACACGACCCAGCGCTAGTCGGTCACTAGGCCGTGGCAGAGTAGCCAGGCTCTCACTTAATGCCAAGCCCCGACTTTAGGACTTAGGGCGGGGGTTGCGGATTGATGCGTTACGTGCTGTGAAAACGTGGCAAGTTCTTTTCGAATGGCGATGTGTGTTGTTTGCTTTAGGCTTCTCGTAATGGTTTTCATCCGATCTAACAAACAGATCCCTGATAAAATAAAGAAAATGAAGCAACAGTACAGGGAAGCAAAGACTCAGAACGGAAAGAGTTGGAATGACCGAGGGTGATACGATGCCATTGACTCAATAGAAAAACGGAGCGCTGAGACGTAGCCTGCACAACCTATAACAACACAAACGTACCTCAGAATTCTCCCAAATCCTTCTATTAAAGGTAGATAGTTTTGACAAAATACATATTAAACTACACAATGAATACACTGGTTTAGTTGCAGTGTCACGAGTGTGCGTGAAGGAGACGATCGCAGAAGGTTCTTGACAAACTATAATTGATGTGACTGTTCATTTCTTGCATATGACTTGCCTGTTTCCACTTCCATTGAAAATACATTACTCATCTCCTCCGTCTTCCAACATGAGATGTCCATGTATCCAGAGGGGTTGTCTTTCAAACTGTCTTTATACACTTGTAGTTGTAATCCTGTCATTCTTAAAGGGAGGATTATGTGCTACCGCTAGTATTCTAGCCAGTAATACAGCATTAATTCACAACTCCAAAGTGACTGAGTAACCAGTGAGCTGGAATAAATTGTTAATCAAACAACTAGCTACATGAATGGATGTCCTGTAGTACCTTGGAAGAAATCACAGTGCAAAAACAATGTGAGTTAATGTTTTGTCAATATGAACAAATTACAGTACAAACCGTTAGTTAATGAATTTGTAAATTATTAATAAAGTAAAGTTAATCATTATTAACCACTTATGATTTTGTTCATCATTAGTTCATGTTAACTACTGAATTCGTTAATGTTAGCTTATGTACCCTTATTGGAAAGTGTTACCTCTTATATTTAGATTTACATGGGCTACATATAGATGCTGACAGTTATTGTGGTAGGTTCAGGGGCCAACATTTAAGGGCTGTGACAACTTGCTTTTATTTAATTCCAAGTCAAGCACTGTCCGTACTTTACAATTAAACACAGTCTGTCTGTAACATAGTTCACTGCTTTCCCTGGCTAACTTTGAGTTGCACATGTTGAACCAGCTGCTTCTTAAGTCCTGAGTTCCACCTGCTGTTACAATCCTCCTGAGTTCTGTTGTGTTTCTGACCGGTCTTCAGCCTGGGTCCAGGTCCCAGGTGTATGTGTAGTTTCATTTAAACCCAAAAAGTATTAAGGTCAACATTTGAACACATTCTGAAATTGAGATTAATCGCAATTAACAATAGAAGATTATGCGATTAATAGAAGATTATGCGATTAATAATTAAGATTGTGATTAATTTGCAATTCATTATTTTAATTGTTTGACAGCACAAATTATTATTTATTGTATTAATAATTTCTTCAAACTTTATAGTTTTTCATTGCTGAAAGACTCTCAAAGTAGTTAGGGTGCCTAGTAACATGGAGAAAACAAAAAAATACTGAATTCAGTTTCCAATTCAACATACATGCCAATATGGAGGCTGTCTATATATCACTGTGAGAAAAGTAATAATTTGTATCATTAATGTATTGTTTTTGTCTTTGTTCATCATTCGTTCATGTAACCTACGGTATCTGTATATGTTAGTTCATGTACCCTTATCATAAATGATTGGATGATAGACTAGCCTCCCACTACCCTTCTGACCTTTCACCTTTGTCTTCCACCTATGTCTTTCACCTCTATGCAGTGACCTTAGCCGGACCCTGCCAGACGGTGTTCCCTGCTCCATGGTTACAGCCCCCCATCGTGCTCACTGCCTAGGTCTAAAAAGGGCATCATTCTGTGAAGAAGAAACGATCGAGCGCCTAGCAGAGAGGGCTCGGGTTATCATAGTCTTGCTCCTGGAGTGTTCTTTACGAGAGCGAAAGTGAGAACTGAAGGGTTAAGGGGGAGGGAAAGAGACCACTCGTGCAGTCCTGACACATTCCCCTGCACCATGTTCTTTAAGGCTGTGTACATGTCTGCTGATTTAATCAAAATGCATTAACAAATGTATAACCAATGTGTCATTTCGCCATCACCTAAAGTCCTCAAGTTCTTGGTTTTCAGTGAAATTGAAATGCTGAAGTTGACACAACCCCCCCAACCCACACATTATGCCTACTCACTGCATTGGGGACCACAGTCAAAACCTACAGCTAAATCTGGTTTCCACATTCTGACAAATCATCCTCACAGGATTGCCCGCACTTTAGTCTCTGAATGCTCTCCTCCCCCCATCCTCACTGCCTATTCCCTATTCATTCCCACTCTTGGATGGGAATCTCTACATACAACACATCAACATCAACCTCCACCCTCTCCCTCCCTATCTTTCTGTCTCTACACCTCCCTCCCGTCCGCTACTGACTGCTGTGTAGCACTCCCTGTGCTGCTCCTGGCTAAAGACAGTGATTTGTAAGCTTTTGTTTAATCACCTGGGAGAGAACAGGAAGGGAAAAAGGCAACAACAACAAAAACAAAGCAAGCGGGAGAATAAAAGAGAGCAAGAGGGAGGGAGGGACTTAGGGAGCTGATTAGGTAAGAGGTGTGCAGCGCTGGGAAGGAGCGCATGCCGCAAGGCCCATCAGGGGGGCCATTACTCTGCTCCTAAGAGGCCCAATCTGAGCATCAAACACCATCATTATCTTAAACAATTCAACCAACAATGGTAAACTCTCTCTGGCTCTTTCTCTCTCTCCATCCATCCATCCAACTACACTGCAATAAATGTCCTTAAAAAAACTAGAAAATGTAACTATATTTGTGGTTGAAATTTGCTTGAAATAAGTGAAATAATCTGCCAAAGGAACAAGTAAAATTACTTGATATTCAAGGCATATTTTCTAAAATCAAGCTATATTATCTAATACAACTTTAGCTTGTTAAGAGAAATGTACCTTATTTTAAGGATGGTTAGATTTTTAACCTGAAAATAAGATTAATATACTTAATATTACATACTTTTTGCAGTGTATCTGCCTCTCACTCTAGATTAGACATCATACTCTCTCACAAAACAAAACTGGCTACTGTTGATTTTCTTAGAAATTCAGATTGATCACCTCAGCGATAGGATATAATCGTAATAACTGTCAAATTACCGACATGAACAATTCAGTGCCTGTACACTTATATCTATCTATATGTTGTATTTTCTGAGAAACCATTATGTATGGTTTGTAAGGTAGATGTGTTTTTTTGGGGGGGGGGGTATGTGACTGTGTTGCAAATTGATTTCCCTTTGGGAACAATCAAGATCTATTGTACTGCGAAAAGCCTGCTATTTTCCATGAATCATCCTACCCGCAGCAGAATTTACAGCTTCAATAACATCTTAAGTTACCGTACAGATATACTGTAAGAGTATCTTCTAACCAAAAATACATAAAGTTATTTGGATAGACTTCTGACAATGTCGTCGAGTAATCCACAGCAATCTTGAGGAACATATTGGTTGCAATGAGTGCTTGTGGATGATTATGAGCATACATTATGAGCGCAAATGGCTGCTTTATGGTTAGTGCCCTGTAATGCTATGTGCTTTAGCTCTCCACGCTGTAATTTGTATGTTGGCTTCATGTGGCTGTGTGCTCTATCATCAACAAGACATCTGCTGTCAGCCGGTTTGCGATGCTCTCCATAATCACTGATTCCTTTCTACCTCTCTCTGGGCCACTTCGATAAGAAGCAGGAAAAATGTACTGTCATATTTATTCATGACCAGCCTTTCAATTCCACACATTCTTCACATCTTCAACTCATATGTCTCTGCATGTACCCACCGCCAGCCTCTGCTCGTCTGCAATGCTAAAAACAGATTGATATTGAATGGGTTCCCTGTTATTCTCAGAAATAACAATATCATCATCGTTATTATTTTTTTTTCGCATTGGTCTCTGGGATCTGGCTGAGAGCAGTGATGAATAGCCAGTCTCTGTTTTCACTTGTCGGACAAACTATGTGAGGAGCCACTCCACTGAGAGACAATAATTTTCTTTACACTGCAGAGAAGAGAGGAGCGAGATGGGATGGAGGAATGGAGAAAAAGAGGGAGTAGGGAAAATTTGTTGAGGCAGAATAGACAGAGAGATGGGAATAATAGGAGAGCCAAGAAAGGGAGGAGGAAGGTGAGAGGTGATGAGGGAGAAGATAATGGAAGAAGAGAAGAGAGTGGAGCAAAGACTGTACAGATACCCCCCTGATCACTTGAAACCATACATTTCTATGTGGAGTCTTAACGGCACATTTGAATAAAATTGAGGTAAGATAGCATCTTATGGATGTGCAGTCCCAGTACTCCAGGATGTAATGTTACAGTCTAGCTCAGTGCTGCCCCCTCTCTGTGAGGATACTAAGTGTAAAGCTGATGAAGGTCCGACAGCTTATGTCGCTTATGCCTTGAACTGGCCCTGGCCACAGCCCATTTGGCAACATTCAGTTCATGTTCCCACCCCAGATCATGTTTCCTTCCTCTATAAAAGTATAAATACCAAGTCTGTGCCTTTTAACTGAGACTTCATCCCACTGCGCTCAGTGGTGGGTGTTCTCCCTGTAGCTATAGCTTGAATAAAGAGTTTGGGCCACCTGAACCTAGAATTTCTTACATCTCAAGAGTCTGGCTTATTTTTCCCGCAACAGTTGATCATGAAAGAAAGAGAAAATCATGTAATGCGATCTGACATTTTGTGCTTCTTGGAGCTCTTGGTTCTTTTTACAGTCTACATTTTTCAATTTTATTAGGAAGTCTTAATAACACATTCGTTTTGAAGACATAGACTATTGCAAACGGGGAATGTGACATTTAAATGTTGTCCTAATAGTGGCACACTGCGCTGCATCGGGTGTGGTTCATTTGACATTGTGAAAAATAGAAAGTTGTATCATTACATCTCCCGCCCCACTTACTAGTAATTCACTGCTGTAATGGCGCTATACATTTTATCCACACTTGTTTTCAGTGGGGATTGTACTTTTTAATCACTACTGATCCTACATATGAAAGTATAGTTAATGGAGCTATATGACACAAATTAATAGGGGTGATGGAATGTCAGAATGTCAAATTGCAATGTTGATAGACTATTATTTATTCACCTTTTAAGCGCAGCTGTATGCACAGTGATGTGGAACATGCAAATGTTCCAAAATGTTATTCATTAACAGAAAATACACACTGCATTATTCGAATGGCTTCACTACCTGCTCTTTTGTGGACAAGCAAACAAATATCAGTTTGAAATATAAGAACTGAAGAGGATAGAACAACTATCATGGGTTGCTAATATAAGTTAATGCCTTTGGTTGCTTGACAACTAAATTGTTATTTTTTAAACCATTAGAATAGGAGAGTTTGCATAATATACTTCAATGGAAATTTATGGTGAGAAAATGAAAGATGATATTTGTAAATTTGGACACAAAATCCAAGTTTTTGCATTTGACCAAACCCATTTGAAGGTGAGGGGAGCTGCCATGATGATCACCCAGGATGCATTTAAGGTTGATTATGTTAATTCAGGGTTTACTGACAGAGTAAAATTTTTCACTTGGCTACAGAATGTAAACAGTATAGCTCAGCCTTACTGAAAAATCAGTGTCGGACGGGCCTTTTGGAAGATATTTGGCAAATCTTCAGTCTTCCCACTCATGATTTTATTGTTTGTAGCTTAGATTAATGGACAAAAGTGCAAAACTCCACCCCTTAGATCACATTACAAGCAAGTCATTACCAGACATTTTCAAATACCACTATTACACTTTTGGCCCACATGAACAGGACCAAGTTGGAAAAACACCAATAATTCTATGGGCCAGTTTCACTGGTAGAGATTCAGCCTAGCCCTGGATAAAAAAATCAGACTCAGTGGAGATTTCCATTGAGCTCGTTTTTTTTGTCTAGGACTAAACCTAGTTAGTCTGTGTCCATGAAGTTGGTCCTATGAATATTTAACGAATCAATAGCAGCTTACCCAGTAAAATAAATGTGTTTTGTGTAGTAATAATCCTTTTGGCATGTCCCTCAATAGTTCTCTTTTCCTTTTTTTCTAAAACTTATCGTTTCACTGGCTACAATTATTTTAGTTTTTTCCAAATAAACCTGTCATTTTCTTTTCAACCTTTCATCAAAGTAAAACCTCTAATCCTATTTGAACCATCAGATGAAATTTTCCATTTCAAAACAAACCAATACTGTTTAGAACTACTCCAAACAGTTATTATTTACATTCAACTGTCCCCTTCTTATATATAACTATAACCTGTTAATTAAAACAACTTTATTTACAGTCCCCTGATAATAATCCTTCACAACACAGGTGCTTTTAAACTATGAGGGACATGCCAAAAGGTACTTTTAAACTATTACTGGGGGGGAAAATGACTAGCCAACTGGATACATAAGGCAACTGGAAAGCAAAGGCTAAAAGGATGTGACAGAGAAGTGATGGTGGCTATTTCAGACCAGAGTACAGCCACTATCCAAAGAAATGGATTCTATCTCCCAGAAGACATCAGACTTATTCCTCAGCAGATTGGCCCTCTCTTTCACACCTACGACAACGACGGACAATTCAAACCACCACTGTTTTGTAAGCAGAGGGAGTCGCTAAAATGTATATAGCTACTGTAGCTACAAAGTACTAGTAATGTTTATTTGTTTATTTGATCTAGGTCTACCGTTTTTTCCCTAGTGGAGCTGACACCCTGTTGGGTGGAGGAAAGGTATTGAGCCAGAGTATGAGCACAGTGGAGCTGACACCCTGTTGGGTGGAGGAAAGGTTTTGAGCCAGAGTATGAGCACAGTGGAGCTCGAGTAGTGTGCTCTCTACCAACTTGGCTGGAGAACAGAGTGGTTTAAGCAGTTTGCTTCATCACCCTTGTATATTTAGGCAAGATCTACAACTGGCTCTCCAAATGTTGATGGCTTTGTCAGATAGCTCTGATAGATGAATCTACTGCAGCTGTGGCGTTATGTCAGACAGCTTGTGATTCGCTTTAAGATGGACTTAGGCAAAGTGGAAATCTGTCCTGTAGTCTGAAATTTTTTTGGGAATCTTAGTCGCCGCGTCCTCTGGACTAAAGAGGAGAGGGACCGTCCGGCTTCGTATCAGTGCACTGTTCAACAGCCAGCATCCGTGATGGTATGGGGGTGCATTAGTGCACATGGCATTGGTGACTGGCAACATATGCTGCCAACCAGACAAAATCTTTTTCAGGGAAGGCCTTGCTTTTTTCAGCAAGACAATGCCAAACCACATTCTGCATGTATTACAACAGAATGGCTCCGTAGTAAAATAGTCCGGTGTGCTAAACTGACATGCCTACAGTCCAGACCTGTCACCCATTGAAAACATTTGGCGCAATATGAAATGAAAAATATGATCAGGGAGACCCTGAACTGTTGAGCAGCTGAAATCCTATATCTAGCAAGAATGGGAATACATTTGTCTTTCAAAACTACAGCAATTGGTCTCAGCAGTTCCCAAAAGCTTACAGTGTGTTGTTAAAAGAAGAGGTGATGCAACACAGTGGTAAACATGCCCCTGTCCCAACTTTTTTGAAACTTTTTGCTGGCATCATATTCAAAATGGTCATGCTTTTTTCCAAAAACAATAAAATTGCTCAGTTTCAACATTTGATATGTTGTCTTTGTACTATTTTCAATTTCATTTATGGATCAATGATTTGCACATTTTACATTTTATTTGCGTTTTACGCAGTATCCCAATGTTTTTTGGAAATGGGGTTGTAATATAAATGTACTCTATAACACAAATTTAAGTTAAAAAAAAAAAATCTGTATCAAATCTAGTGCAAAACTTTATTGGATTGCTTGAAGGGGCGACAATACGTTGGTTGATACAAAATTTTGGCACCACCGCTACTACACAGCCAATCAGGAGCCCCCCACTGCATTGGTATAAGTAATAAATAAATATTGTCCAGCATTAATCATCCTTTACATATCAATACAGGAAAAATGCATATGCTAAATGCATTTTTTAGGAACTTAATCAGAGTCTCAGCTTAATGTTGAGTTAAAATAATATTATGAGAAAATCCAAGATGTAATGTTTCTATTGGTTTGGCAACAATAGTTTTCCACATTTAATGTCAGTCGCTCAATAAGCTCATATCAGCAAACACGGCTAATTATAGTTCTCTAGGCAGCCACCTGAACCTTGAAGAAGGCCTAATCAACTCAACCAGATCTCACTTCGGGGCCCCAAAAGGCTAGGTGCTGAGCGGAATGGAATGGAGACACTGGCTTTTTTGTAGGACAAACGTTAGAGCTTATCAAATTGTGCTTCAGGTTGGCAAAACACAATCTGTTTCTCCCTAGGTGTTCACACGAATGATGTTTACAGTCGTGGCAGATTATGTTTGCATGTGTATGTGAGCATGCATTTCGGTTTGTGTGTTAAACTACAGTACGTGTAGCATAATGACATTAACCAATTACCCATAAGCAGTCCAGATGTTATTGAGAGCTTCATTTCTCTAATTATGGCATGTTTGCTTCGTACTTTCAGATAATTCTGTACAGCATTTCTCTGATGACATGGAACAGCAAAACCAAATAAAATATATTAATAACTAATTACAATATATCTAATTAGGCTGTTGGAGTTGTTGCACAAATTATAAAATGAAACATCACACATTTCCCTTTCTCTCTTTCAGGTCTTTCTGTCTCTCTCTGTCTCTGTGTATGTGTGAATGTTTATGTATGTATGTGTATGTGTGTGTGTGTGTACCAACTGTGTGTGTGTGTACCAACTAAAGGTGAGGCAATAAAGAGGAACAAAGTGTAGAAACATCTGAAAGCAGAGGGCAGCTTGTGTCTGTGCGTGTATGTGTGTGTGTTCCTTCATCTATGTTTTCTGCTGTGGAACCCTGGGAGAGGAGGTGATAGTTATCGTTTCACTTATATTGGCCCAGCTCACCTCAGCAGATACACATCAGCGCCTCGTTATTCTGCACCACACACTTATGTGATGGGACACTGCAGATACAGTTATTATAATCGATCACAGTAATATCTGGTTCATAACATGTGGACAAACAAATATTCAAACCCTCTGGTATCAACCTTGGAATTGCTCTTGCGAAGTCAATACTGAATATCACTTGTCATTTTAACCTGATGTATACTAGTGTGAACTGTGAGATTGGTCGTTCTCAGTGACTCACTGTTCTCAGTGCCAGTTTGGAATTCTGTTAGTAGACAAACGTGGAAGCACAGTTGAGATAAATCCACATGCAGTGTTTCTTGTTAGCACTAGTAGTCCCCATTTCACACAGATGTAAGACATTCTAGAAGAATACAGAATGAAGTCAGAAAGAACCCCGCCCCCATTATTCCCTTTTCCATGCACACCACCAGTTGTTTCCACGTTGAACGTAGAATGCATTAACAGAAACGTATTATACTTTTCCTTCACCATAGTTACTAAGATGAAGTATATTTGGTTTCCACTGCTCCTAACATGTTTGTTTAGGTCAACAGCATCATTAACTTTTAATTTTGTCAAAAAATCTGTTCATCAAGTCAGCGTCCTCAAAACACATTGAAATCCAAAAAGAAATGATCCTCTGTTTCAAGACTTGAATCCCAATGAAAATCTGTTGTTGCTGTTGAAGGTGGCAGACCATATTTGTCAACCAAAGGATCTTAAGTATTTTTGCTGGAATAGTGGCAATGGATATCTTCAGAGGTTTACCTATTTTTTATTAGTCATTGCCTAATTCATGAAGATCAACAACATTTTTTTCTTGTTTCCTTTGTGTGTTCTCTGACCGTCTTCAATATACAGTGGATATAAAAAGTCTACACACCCCTGTGAAAATGCCAGGTTTTTGTGATGTAAACGAATGAGACAAAGATAAATCATATCAAAACTGTTTCCACTTTTAATGTGACCTATAATGTGAACAATTCAATTGAAAACAAACTGAAATCTTCGAGGGGGAAAAATGAAAAATAAAAACCTTACAATAACCTGGTTGCATAAGTGTGCACACCCTCTTATAACTGGGGATGTGGCTGTGTTCAGAATTAACCAATCACATTCAAACCTTTGTTAAATAGAATTTATTACACACCTGCTATCATTTAAAGTGACTCTGATTAATCACAAATAAAGTTCAGCTGTTCTAGTAGGATTTTCCTGACATTTTCTTAGTTGCATCTCAGAGCAAAAGCCATGGTCCGCAGAGAGCTTCCAAAGCAACAGAGGGATCTCATTGTTGAAAGATATCAGTCAGGAGAAGGGTACAAAAGAATTTCCAAAGCATTAGATATACCTTGGAACACAGTGAAGACAGTCATCATCAAGTGGAGAAAATATGGCACAACAGAGACATTACCAAGAACTGGACGTCCCTCCAAAATTGATGAAAAGACGAGAAGAAAACTGGTCAGGGAGGCTT
>JACXGI010006951.1:0-12211 GCA_016801175.1 Esox masquinongy
GTGTGTGTGTGTGTGTGTGTGTGTGTGTGTGTGTGTGTGTGTGTGTGTGTGTGTGTGTGTGTGTGTGTGTGTGTGTGTGTGTGTGTGTGTGTGTGTGTGTGCGCGCGTTTGAGGGAGGTGTACAGTATGCATACCAGTGTGTGTCCCTGCCAGTTGTCATGGTGCTCTGGGGCAGGTATGCAACAGAATCCTCTCTACTGGAGGGTTGGCACTAGGCCTGTCTGCCTGCCTGTCTGCCTGCCTGCCTGCCTGTCTGTCTGCCTGTCTGTCTGAAATGATTTTTGCTGCCCTTTCATCTGTAACTTCCTCTCTCATTGTCTCTCTCCCATCCTTGTCGGTCAGGGTAATTGGCACAGTCGGGAGGAATACAGTGGTGATAGAAATTCTAAGAGAAGATGGGTGGAGAGAATGAGAGAGAGGGAAGTAGAGGGAGAGTGGAGAGCTGGTCTGGGTTTGATTAGTTTGTGGCGGGGTTGCAGTGTTGTAGAGATGAATGGGAGGTAAGAGGCTGACCAGGTCACTGGCACCACAGGGTTAAAGGTTGTGTGGCAACAGTAGAAGTTTGTGTGTAAAAGAGTGAGAGAAGCTTTCTGTTTTTTAGTATGTTGGTGAGAATTTGTCTTTCTATTTCCAATGAAAATGGCAAAATGTTTTGATTTTATATAATATTGTGGTATGTTAGATAGCCCCACACTACTGAGTCATTGTTTTCTCTATAACCATGTTTGGTTATTGTGAGGACAGCTGTATTGAATTGTCTTCAACTTGGCTTTTCATACAAAGCCTTCCAGTTGGTTACAATAGGAAACTTGTGTTTTCTTTCCTTTTTCAAAAAAAAAAGGAATAGAATAACCCCACATCTCAAATGAAGGTGAGGGTCAGGTCTATGAGGACAAAAACATACTGTATGTTAACTTTAATTTGAATTGAATTGTTACAGTACAATAGGAATAGGAACGGTTTATTGCTGCAGCAACGTAAACATATTTCATTAAAAAGCTTCTTCCAGTGACAGTTCAGGGTTTGGAACCTGCAGTAAATGGCCCAAGACTCTAACTGCTGGGCTGTCTGGTTTCCGTTAAGGATCCCTCTATTACTTTATATAGGTGTATGTTGTCCTGTGTACGCCAACATGTAGGCCTTCACTGTACATGTATAGTGTGATGATATAAAAAGTACTTATGGGGGTCCTTGATAGAGTGTTCATGACACTAATAAATGGTTGGTCAACCGAGAGTTTACAGTTCTTTCAAACAATTGATTGGTTGGCAGATTTAAAAGGTGTATTTTTCCATGTAACACCCTAGGCATACCCTATGTTTTAAGAAAATTGCTATATGCACTGAGCTTGTATGACGCTTTAAAATGCATTACAAATGCTCAAGCTATGTTATTGATCTCTTATTAAATTTGGAGCAATAGCTCAAGATAATGAGATATTCTGCAGTTATGCTCATTAAGTTGCTGTTCATGTCACATGTTAACAAGCACAATTTCTGTAATTAGCTTTCCGTAAATGGCAGTTATGTATTAGAAAAGCATTTCTTGCCACAAATCGATCACGTTAGGCAGCTATAAGGATATTATGTCACCTCTGTAGTGCAGAACCAGCAGATTTGGACACCTGTATGCTGGGGCTGTTTTAGGATTTTCTTGAAACGTTCACATTCCTGTGCTCTGCCCTGCAGGCTGTCACTGTGGGGAGCAGTGCTTAGAATATTAGCTATATCCTAGGGTGACCTGATCTAATCTTATCTTTTAAATTATCTTTTGTCCAACATTCCACTGTGATTGATATTGGAGTTTTCATATTGATGTTAAACTGATAACATTTAAAAAGGAACCAATACTATATTATTATTTTATATATTATATATTATTATATTAATATGCTATTGTTTCTTGAAAAATGTCCACTTTGAATTTGGTGCAAGCAACACGTTTAAAAAAAACTGGGACAGGGGCAACAAAAGACTGGAAAATTTGTGTAATGCAAAAAAAATCTTTTGGAACATCTCACAGCTAATTAGGTTAATTGACAACAGGTCAGTAACATGATTGGGTATAAAAAGAGCATCCCAGAGAGGATGAGTCTTTCAGAAGTAAAGATGGTGAGGGATTCACCACTCTGTGAAAGACTGCGCAGGCAAATGGTGCAACAATGTAAGAATAATGTTTCTCAAAGTAAAATTGCAAAGAGTTTGGGGATCTCATCATCTACAGTACATAATATCATTAAAAGATTCGGAGAAATCTGTCTGCAAGGGACAAGGCTGAAAACCAATATTGGATGGCCATGATCTTCGAGCCCTCAGGCGGCACTGCATTAAAAACAGACACAATTCTGTACATCTGGACATCACTGCATGGGCTCAGTAACACTTCCGAAAACCATTGTCTGTGAACACAGTACGTCGCTGCATCTACAGATGCAAGTTCCACAGATGCAACACTACCATGCAAAGAAGAAACCGTATATAAATAAGATCCAGAAACGCAGATGCCTTCTCTTGGCCTGAGCTCATTTAAGATGTACTGAGGCAAAGTGGAAAACTGTCCTGTAGTCTTGACGAATCAAAATCTGAAATTATTTTTGGGAATCATGGACGCTGCGTCCTCCAGACTAAAGAGGAGAGGGACCATCCGGCTTGTTATCAGCGCACAGTTCAAAAGCCAGCACCCGTGATGGTATGGGGGTGCATTATTGCACATGGCGTGGGTGACTTGCACATCTGTAAAGGCACCATTAATGCTGAAAAATATATACAGGCTTTGGAGAAACATATGCTGTCATCCAGACAATGAGGGAAGGCCTTGCTTATTTCAGCAAGACAATGCCAAACCACATTCTGAATGTATTGCAACAGCATGGCTCTGTAGTATACGAGTCTGGGTGCTAAACTGGCCTGCCTGTGGTCCAGACCTGTCACCCATTGAAAACATGTGGCGCATTATGAAAAGAAATATACGACAAAGGAGACCCCGAACTGTTGAGCAGCTGAAATCCTATATCAAGCAAGAATGGGGAAACATTTCACTTTCAAAACTTCAGCAATTGGTCACCTCAGTTCCCAAACACAGTGGTAAACATGTCCCTGTCCCAACTTTTTTTAAACTTGTTGCTGGCATCAAATTCAAAATGGTAATGTATTTTTCCAAAAACAATAACATTTCTCAGTTTCAACATTTAATATGTTGTCCTTTTTTTCAATTATATTTTTTATACTATTTTCAATTAAATATTGGGATTAAATTATTTGCGCGTCATTGCATTCTGTTTTTATTTGCATTTTACGCAGCGTCCCAACATTTTTGGAAACAGGGTTGTAGAAACCTGTTTAAGCTACTAGACATTCCTTACAGGATATTTTAGGACAATTATAAACTTTATAGGATGGCTTGTAATAGAAAATACAACCAAATTGTTTGACTAGGGGACTGTTGATTGTCATAGTAGTATGCCTAAAACAAAGGTTAATATTAGGTTGACCTAAACATCTCCCTTCATGTTTATAGACAACAAGCTGCAGGTTGTGTAAGTCTTTATGTTCTTACTTCTAAAACTTCAGGCAGACTAGTCATTCAAAGACCGTGTGTGAGTCAATAAAGCATTGCAAATGAGCTAGTTAGTAGCTATAGGTAACAAATGATCTGTACAAGACATGCCAGTGGATGAGTTACAACCTTGCCCTATCCAACAGTAGCTGTAAGATCAAGTTACAACCTGCCCATTTCTTGCTAAACTAGCCAACTGAGTTGTTTAGAAATGTACCCTGGAAGCTGAGTTGTTAGCTAGAGATGTCCTGACAGAGTGATAGTCTTTCTAGACCGCAGAAATTGAACACTTGTTTTTTTAAGCAAATGTGCAAAACAGTTGTTACATTCCCATTTGAACAGATTTTCAGATACAGTATATTCTCAATCTGATAATCAATGACCGCTTCTTTGGTGATGTTGTTGATCAGAAGGCAAATATAATTCCCAAATGAAATGGAAGGAAAGCAGATTTTGATCTGAAGCACCATAGACTTGAAATTTTAAGTAATGAGCTCAATAAATCTGTATTATTAGTAGGTATATCCCATGTTGATATACTGAGTTTGTCAAGAGATCAATAAAAAATATCCAGTCCATTATGTTGTGTAGTTAAGTTGGTAAAACAAAGTCAAATACATTTTTGAATTTTAACAGGAAAGCATAACTGACTGTCTCTGGGAAGATATCTGGGAATGTTGCCTGGCAACATTAGCCACCTTGACCCCCAAAAAACCATCTGCCCAAAATAATAACACGTCAGTTTAATTCACTTTGTTTTTAGCAGTACAACTTTATCTTAACGTCCGTGTTTTACCTATAAATTATTGTCACCACTCCCTAACATATGATGTTTTTACAAATTTGGCAGGAAATTATAGTTTTCAATGTATACTTAAACAAACATATTTTTTATGTATTCAGATTTTATTGCTTAACGCCATTTGTAGAAGAAAATGTTTGTTTAAAGACAGTTTTCTTTAAACATATATTTTTGGTAAAAAAAAGTGTGATATTGCAGGAAAATAGCCTTAAACCATTTTGTTATCTTTCCAAAAATGTGTAGAATTGCAGAAAATGTGCTTTAAAAGAGCAATATGTTGTACCTCTCTTTAAACATCTCTTCTAAAACAGTCCTCTAACAGTCTGTTTTTATTTAGACATGAGCTCTGTTCCTTTTAATTCTCTGTTTGTTTCATTGTCATCCGGACTCAGTCATTACCTTACTTCCAGTTTAACTGCTTTAAAGCCAGACAGGGTCTCAGTCAGGAACACTGCCGCCTGGCCAGGCTGTGTGGAAAGTCCCTCTATGGCGGCTAATGGCACCGGACCAGATCGAACAATGCTGCAACGTCCTGAAGCAGTATCACATTTCTCGCTCTCAATGGCCACGGTCAAGGGCGTGAGAAACTGAAGTCGGTCTTTCTACTGTGAGGCAAGGCAAAACAACTTGAAACCCCTTTCAACCTTTATGGATTGGAAGAGAATATGCAGATATTAGATATGTTTAGCCATCTGCACAGATTGAAGCTTTCCACTTGATTGGAAGAGAAGTTGCAGGTGATGCTAAGCAGCTTGCACAGCATATTTCCTGATTGGAGGTGACGCTACAGATTAATGTGAGTTGTTGGGCATGCCTGAGAGTTCACCAAATGGCAGTGATGTCATTCAGGTAATTTGGTTGACCACCCACTGTGCAACGCTAGTGTTTCTGGATGAATCCACTTTAAGCTCCCGGTAATTAGTAACTGATTGGCGAAGAACACAATGTGCTTTAGCAGTATGCGCGCACACTCCACTCTCCTCCATGGCTTCGTCTCTCTCCAGTAAAGTTAATCTATGTCGTGAATCACTGGGGCCTTCTTGGCTGTGTTTTGCATTTGTGCATCATTACTTACCTTGTCGTCCACAGGATTTACACTGGGTATTTATAGTATTTACTTTAGTTCATTACTGTTTTTGAGTAGCTCTCTTGCTTTGCCATGACATTTTTAGCTCTTGTAAAAGTGCAGGGTTTCCCCAATCCTAATCCCAACCAGAGGGTATAGCTAAGGGCATGCTACTTAAGCAAGCATGCAGAAAACTACTCTGCCGACTTTGGAGAGCATTTGGAAACACTCAGTTCTGATGGTGGTGCTGTTTTTTTTTTGGTGGGGGGGTTTAGAGGAAACTGGATACTTTCCTGGTGCTGTAGCTGTCACGCTGATATTGGCTACAGTAGCGTTATATTAGATATCCACTGTAAACAGGTCAAACACCCTGAGAGGTGGAGTTTGCAAGCTTTGTCAGCTAGCTCATCACTTGCATAAAAGAACATGTTCAGAGATCAAAGTCTCGCATGTTGATATATTTTGACACGGCCATGTGACTTTTCATAGAAGTTTTCTTGGCTATGATGCAACCATATGCTGATTTAAGAGGTCTACATTTTTTTGGGCAATTATTTAATTATTTACCATTGCATACTTTAGGTACATATTACATTTCCATAGTGGGATCTCTGCAACTTTAAGAGATATTATCTAATTTCTATTTGAAACCAACAACGTGAATGTGAAAATGGTCACATTCTGCTGGTAATATTTCAAGTAAATGGAAGGCTGTGAAACAGTAGGTTACATTGCTTGCTTTACCAATGTTTGTTTAGGAAATGGGCCATTACTTTAAAACTTGCCGGGATCCTTTTCTGCAACTTTGATATATATACCTGTTGAGTATATTATGTTTAACAATACATTAAATCAAAGATGGTATACAAAAAATGTATTTGATGGTATATTATTTTTTCACAGATTTATTTTGCAATATTCATAAATGTAAGTTAAAACCTGCAATAAAAATAATACTGAAAACATAATAAAAGTACCATTCTATGGATTACCTTTTGTTGAAATCCTCCAAAATCATGGAATGGTTTTGCCCTGGACCACTCATGTCTCTTCTGAAACCAATGGCTCTAAATTAAACAGAAACAACTAAATTGACATCAGTCAGTGACCACATATCGTTATCATGAATTTTAGCCACCTAGTTCTACATGTTTTAAACTGCAAATTGTGTTGGTGATTGGTGATTTCCAAACCTGCAAAAATGTTTGGCTGTAAAGACTAATGTGTGTTCTCTCCCTACTACAGGGTCAGACTGTGTTGTTGCAGCCTGTTGCCCGTATAGCGGAGGTTCTGTACTGCTACAAACCCATTGAAATCAACACCTACGGACCCCCCGTGCCTGAACTGGAGCAGCTGGGACGGCTTGGGTAAGGACCAATCTCTTTTATTTTACTACTATTAATACTGATACTAACAGAAATGGCTTCTGTTATCAGTGGGGTCCCTCAATCCCACCTGTCCTCAGTTGCTTCCATCTGACCATTTTAACAGTTCTATATGCGTTTCTTTCGGTTTCTCTCATATCGATACACTAATATGCAAACAGTCTTAAATCCTGCCGTTCACTGCAATACCATAAGCTGTGAACACAAACAGGGAGATGAGTGAGGCACGCCCAGCTCCCTGCATGGGTTGGAAGGACTCAAGCGTAGAGTGTGTAATGGTACACAGAAACATAATCCAGTACAGACCATGGCTGCAGGAAGATCTTCCGATCAGGTGGTGCTGGGAATAAACGGATGACACGTGCCCATTGGTCACAACTGACGGAACGTCGGTGCTAATCGGTTGTATCAACTCGTGTCTCCTTGGCGGATGGACTGTTTTCCTTGGTTATGATACAGACCTCTGCTCTTCACAGTGGGTTCAGTCGCCCCATATGGCCTGAGCCACCCGCAGGGCAAAGCGTTCCTGACCCAAAAGTATTTTTCAAGAAAGGGAATGACCCACTCCAACTGGACACTAGACTTGGCACAGAAGCAGTCACTCCCACATACTAGCATACATGTTGACCGCAGCATCTGGGACAGTAGTTGACAAAGCTATGTTCTGCACTGTACCAATGTTCTTATGGTTCCCCAGATGTTCTAGACCAGTGTGGAGGGCAGAGGCTGCTCTTGTTCATAGTAACCTAGTCCCAGTCCCCTAACCAAGTGTTTAAAGCACCGAGGTTTGGCCATATGGCAACAATGTGGCTGATATGGCAACAATGTGCTTTGTGTTTCTAGGTTGATAGAGCCCATCCTACTCTCCAGTAGGCACAAAACAGATAATAGACTACTAAACACCTACCTCAGTCCATCATTTTGTACTCATTCCAATTCATTCCATGGTGGGCCTTGTTTCTTCTGCTTTTTTTGTATTTTCCTATAATTGCTGTCCAGTTAAGATCTAGACAACCAAGTGAGGGAAGATCCTTACTAATGTGTGAAGTTGATCAAGTGCTTAGTAGGCGTGATGACATGCAGACACTTGGCCCTCTATGGAATGAATTTGACCCCTGAGGTCTTGTGCGAGGTCTTCATTAATAATCATATGTCTTTCTCAATTGGAAATGTATTTTCCCATAGTGTGTCTGATTATGCTGCAGTGAGGGATTCATTGATGTTTCGCTCCCATCATGAAATATTTGTGTTGGAATTTTGCCAACCAGCTTATACAAGGCAGAAGCCGTTTCTTTCCCAGTTGCTCCCTCCTTCAATTTATTGTCTAATGTACATTTAAAATCACACTTTCGAATCGATTCCGGTTGTGAATGGGTATGATTTTGGCCAAACTCTGATATTACCCAGTGGCTAAGAGTTTATGGGGCAGATTGTACCCACTGTAAAGGCCAGAGGTTTGTACTGTGCTATGTGCCAGTAAATATGTGTTGGGAAAGAAATCTTAATCAGCACCTCAGAAGTTTGAAGAGCCTACAATATGGCCAGATCTGATGGGGGACAGGGATGTACTGTATCTGAAGGCATAGAGGTGGTAGGAGATGGGGATTGAAGGGGTAGTAGAGGCTCCTCTGGAGGTCTGGGTTTTTTCTCTGGAGGTGCCCCTGATTACCTGTGAGAGGACTGGTGGGTGGAGTGTGGGGACGGCAGGGTCTATGAGGGAAACAACCAACCAGTTTCTTGCACCAGCCAGCTTAGCCCCCAGCTCCAGCCACTCCCCGCCTCCTCTAGACCTCATCGTCTGTCAGCACCAGCAGGAAGTGCTTTCCCCAACACTGGGCCCCCTGGGCCAATCACTCCTCATCGCCATTGGCCCACTCCTCAACAAGCACAGCCCATCCATCAGACAGCGCCCAGCCCAGCTGTCTGCACTGTGACAGGCTGGCACTAAAGCTCTCCCACCAGTCAAGAGCTCTGATCTGCAATTGAACATGCAGATGAATAAGGGCACTCAGTGGTGGAAAGAGGTGACTGTCATTGTGATATCTACCTCTACTCTATCATAGCAAACATCATTCAGCAGAGATTACATTTCATGTGGCATCCAGATGATTATCTTGCAAAGGCTTTTAGACTCTTCTGAGAGAGGATGGTTTGGTATGTGTTTCAATTGAGTTAGATTTTTTTTTTCTAGGATTAAGATTCTTATCAATTTTTTTCCTTTCCAACTCAAGCACATTTCCCTCATGAACTCCTGGGCCACCTAATTGAAGTCAAGCCTTCTTAAAGGATTGCAGGATTTAAGTACAGTAACTTGGACGTATCTACATTATGTATACAGTATAATGCTGAGGTTTTGGTTCTTTTGGCCTGGCTAATCAATATGCAGATGAACACATCTCACAATGTTTTGCCGCATGCTGGAGCTGACCGATGAGAAGGGACGAAGTGGGGAGGAGGAGGAGGGACACAGGAGAGACTGGTGTCAGCAGTTCAAGGTTCCTGCAGGACCAGGGCTGGAGGGGAAGGGCTCTGACACTGAGATAAATGAGGCTCCTCTCAATGAGGAACACAAGTCCCTTTGGCACAGCCAGCGAATCAGACTACTGTAAAGCAGTTCAACAGAGAAACCACAACTCCCACGATGCAGTTCGCTCTGTTTGCAAGAACTGGAATACTGCTGACACTTATGCATTGTTCGCAGTTTTGTGATTCAGCTAAGTTTGAAGTTAAACAGAATGAGATTCACCTTTTATTTGTACGAGGTGAGAGGCATCTAAAGATAAACCAGTACAGGACCAAACAGGAAGGAAATAGCACAAACCACTTTGCCAAGCTTAGCCCCAGAACACCACCAAGGGACATCAATAGACCACTAACTAACTACCTTGTGACAAGGCTGATTGCAGATCACAGAGTTATCTCCTACCGCAGGAGCCTAAGGAAGTGCACATACACACACACACACACACACATACATACACACACACACACACACAACTTTTAATGGCATCAGAACAGGGCTATGTGTCTGTCCTTGCTTCTTTATCTTAGAGTTGTCTGAAACCCCATTCCTATGTATCTCAGTTGGTAGAACGTGTTGCTATATGGATGATCTGCAGTCAAACACATTTTTTTAGAACCATTTTTGTTTTCACTAGGCTACCTTTTGGTGATTCAGAAACACAATCCAAAGTTTCACTGCAATGCAAACAACAAACACCTGTACATTTTGATGGATTTGCATACCCTTCAAGCCAGTGTTCCAGACATAAGGAAGTGGATGTCCTAAATAATTATGTGCAGTAAACTTAAACAAAACTTTTTCTGTCCATTAAAATAACATCAGATTAATCAGCAATACAGTGTAGACATTGTTAATGTTGTAAATGATTATATTGTAGCTGGAAACTGCTGATTTTTAATGGAGTATCTACATAGGCGTACAGATGCCCATCATCAGCAACCATCAGTCCTGTGTTGCAATGGCACGTTGTGTTTGCTAATCCAAGTTTATTATTTAAAAAAGGCTAATTCATCATTAGAAAACCCTTTTGCACTTATGCTAACACAACTCATAACTGTTGTGCTGATTTACAAAGCAATAAAACTGGCCTTCTTTAGACTGGTTGATTATCCGGAGCATCAGCAATTGTGGTTTCAATTACAGGCCCGAAATGACCAGAAACAAAGAACTTTCTTCTGAAAGTTCTCAGTCTATCCTTGTTCTGAGAAATGAAGGCTATTCCTGGTGAGAAATTGCCAAGAAGCTGAAGATCTTGTACAATACTGTCTAGAACTCTCTTCACAGATCAGCGCAAACTGGCTCTAACCAGAATAGAAAGAGGACTGGGAGGCCTCGGTGCACAACTAAGCAAGAGGATAAAAACATTACCGTCTAGTTTGATAAACAGACGCCTCACAGGTCCTCAACTGGCAGCTTCATTATATAGTATCTGCAAAACACCAGTCTCAACAGTGAAGAGGTGACTCCAGGATGCTGGCGTTCTAGGCAGAGTTGCAAAGAAAAAGCTATATCTCAGAATGGACAATAAAAAGAAAAGATTAAGATGGGCAAAAGAACACAGTCACTGGACAGAGGAAGATTGGAAAAATGTGTTATGGACAGACAGTATTATGGACAGATGAAGGTTTGAGGTGTTCGGATCATAACGAACAACATTTGTGAGATGCAGACCAAATGATGCTGGAGGAGTGCTTGATACCACCTGGCAAGCATGGTGGAGGCAATGCGATGGTGTGGGTATGCTTTGTTTGTGGTAAAATAGGAGATTTGTACAGGGTAAAAGAGATCTTGAAGAAGGAAGGCTTTCACTCCATTTTGCAACACTATGTCATATCCTGTGGACAGCATTTTCTTCCTACAACAGGACAATGACCCAAAGCACATTGCCAAACTTTACAAGAACTTTTTAAGGAAGATGCAGTCAGCTGGTATTTTGTCTATAATGGAGTGGCCAGCATAGTCAGCGGATCTCTGCACTATTGAGCTGTTGTGGGAGCAGCTTGACTGTATGGTACGTAAGAAGTGCCCATGAAGCCAATCCAATTTATGGGAGGTGCTTCAGGAAGCATGGGGTAAAAACTTTTCAGATTACCTCAACAAATTGACAACTAGAATGCCAAAGGTCTGCAAGGCTTTAATTGCAGCAAACAGAGGATTTTTTGATGAAAGCAAAGATTATTATGAATTATGAATATTATGGTAGTTGTATAATGGCAATTGTACATATCAACAGGACAACTAGGGTTTGGGAAAATGTGCATATCTAATAGGAGTGTATAATTAGTTTTGTAGTGATCTTGGTTCATGAGTTCATCATTTCTGAAGTGAGGGCAGACTTTAATTGAGGGATTCCTGCTTTTTAGATAGATTTGTAGCTGTATTAAAAATACATTTTTTTATTATTTTTCTTTTTCTCAATCAGGGAAAATGAGGCTCATCAAGCAGCAATGAATGCTTTTGATTTTGCACTGTACTGTCTTTCCAGACTTGTCAAAACACATCCAAGATTTAGTAGGCTGCATTGATTTAAATATTGGAACCTCAAAACAAAAACAGACATTTTAACCTTTTTTTGTTAATGACAGAAATGGGGGATGTCGTTATTCTAGTAACTTTGGTAAGGCGAACACATCAATGAAAAAAATTAAATAAAAGTGAAATATTTTTCATGTCACTGTACGGTACAGTGTGCTTATTGAAGCTAAAAACAACAGACTACACTATAAACACCTATAACCGGACATGTAAAGAATGAAGAATTACACACACACACACACACACACACACACACACATTGAGTCCCAGACAAAGTTCCATACAACCAGCAGAAACTGCAGTGTCACACACGTATGTGCTCACATCCCACTGCATTTTTGGCC
>JACXGI010006951.1:12311-39592 GCA_016801175.1 Esox masquinongy
GGGGGGGGGGGGGGGGGGGGGGGGGGGGGCTAGGGTCTTATTTTAAATAGGGCTGTTTGTCTTGGTCAGGGCCCATAGTGACAACAGCACCACTGGTGATTTGTCTTGGACAGGAGATTATGGGGGGGGGGGTGGGAGAGTTGAACCCACAGCCACACACCCCCTGTGGCCAAGGGCCTCTGGGGCACGGCTCTGCACAGGATGTCCAGCTCTCACCGGAGCCCTGAGCCGAGCCTCGCTTTTTATTCTGGGGCCTCCCCCTCCCTACTCACGATGTGTCTCCCTCGCTTTCTCTTTCGCCTTGTCCCTTTGCCCCCCAAAAAACCGCAGGAGTGCTGCGCGGCTGCCAGGAAAAAGAAGGGCCACGCCTCTCTCTTCTGTCTCTGTGTGTGTATCCCTTCTGTCTCTCTCTGCTGTACCTGAATAAATATGAGCTGAGCTGACGGAGGTCTTATTAAAGACAGCTGCTTCAATACTGGTGGAGAGAGAAAAGGCTACATGTTCAGGCAGCAGATTCCACACCCCCACACATGTATAATCTCAGGAAGACACTTCTCCTGATGTGTGCATGTGCACGTTTGTGTGCGCGCACGTTTGTGTGAGAAACCACTGATCAGAGGAGGCCCCCTGTTGTGTGAATGTAGTTCATGAAAAATGTCTCTCCCTCTCTCACTGATTAAAAAGTATGTCTCCATGTACACTGAAAATGTATCTTGCTGTGCCTTTCTATGACAGACTAGAATGGGAGCTTTCATTGGTCACAGAATGAAGCCTTTTCCTCCACTGTCCTCTTAATCAATGAAGGAATATTTTGACTAGGTGATTTGTGAGCAGGCTTTCTCAAATGTTCTTTTGTGTCCAGGGACTTGCAAGGTGGACCCTCCTTCTGTTGTTTTTTTCATTTCTGTGATATCTTAATACAATGATTTATTTATTTCTCAATGCAACAATGAATTTGGCCTTTAGGTCAACCCTATCTCCTAATAATTACATTTCTATACAACAGATCCATAAAACGCAATTACATTAATATCAACATGTCAGAAGTATTATTAATTTGCCCGTTAAGATTTCGGTATCATGTTGGTCCTTAATGTATTGCCAGTGCGGGTTAATTGCAACTACTGAAAACGTCTCACTACAAATTACATTTAAGGTCAGAATTAAGTTTAGGTTAAGGTTAGGCATCACAGTACTGAGGTCAAGGTTACAGAAAAATAAATTATCAAAACAAAACAGTCAGGATAACATCTTGTCTCTAGATGAAGTTGAACTTGCAATCAGTAAAGGTTTGTTGGGTTTCCATAATCTAAATTATGAGTGAGTTTGCTGTAGTCCCTTTTTAACATGTCCTACATGATGTTTGAACATCTTAGAGGGAAGCCGAAGATAACTACATGTTCTTTAGAGTCGTACCTTTAAGTTAAGTGGTCATTAAAGTAACCAGCCTGTTATTTAGGAGTAAAATAGAAAGCGCTTTGTTAATGCCAACTGCTAAATATTGGAAATTCTCGCATAACCAGGGATCTATTAAGTGGCATTGCAGTCACAAGGACTTTTGGCAGCCAGTCTGTAGATATGGGTTTGAAAAAGGCTCCAGTAGAATACTGACTGGGAACTGTCCTGGGGTTTTCAGTACCAGTGCGATAGGGTTGGTTCTGTCACCTCCTGGCCCGCCTTCGTCAGCGCAGCCCTGGTTCACTCCCAGTGATATGGCCTGGACTTGGTCTCCACACAGCTGATTCACACTACACACGGAAGGAGGGAGCCATTTTAGTATCTGAGCTTCTGCTGGTTATGTATGAAGCTGAATGAAGGTAACATGTGTTACTGTTCTTCAAGTCATGCACATTTGTATTTCTGTTTGGGGAGTTGTTTTGGTTTTGACTGTCTGTATCTGTGAGAAATGGAAAGAGGGAGGAGCATGTTTGTGCTTCCACTTTGATGTTCTACCTTTTCAGTGTGTCTGTGTGTGCATGTGTGTTGCACTAAGCTCTGACTGTGTAAGCGCTGAAAGACCTATGAAAGACCTAGGTACTCTACCTCTCCAGAAAGAAGGGGGAGGAGACTTTGGACAAGACCTAATCGTCCGGGGGGGAAAGAGGGAGAAGGAGAAATTGGCAGCGCAGCACAGAAAATTTTGACTAAAACCTCAAGTGCTGACAATGAATGCTAGAGGAGCAGTTGTTTGTGTTGGCACAAGTCGCCCTGAAATTAGTCCATCTCTGTGACAGGGGTTGCTCAACATGCTATGCTAAATGCCAATGTAGATAATATTTAGAAGTTTAAACCCTCTCCCAGCTTGCCTTGATTTTTGGAAAAAGTTAGATTTCTGTCAGAGCATGGAGGGTTATTGGTTGTCAGGCAGCCATCCCCCGTGGCCGTGGGGGGTTTGAAGGGCAGCAGCTGAGCAAGGGGCAGGGAGGTGTGTGCTTGTGGGCTGTTTAGTCTGGAGCTCCTCTCCAGGGGCCTCTGAGCTGCAGACCAGAAAGGAGTGCTCCCCAGCAATGGAGCCTCATCAGACTCACTGGAGTCTGGCTGAAAGGTTCAAGCTCCCTCTGAGGGATGGATGGAGGGGATTGATCCGGACATACTGGGAGAAAGGAGCTTTGTTGCCAAGCTTCAATAATGGCCTCTAGTCCGTTCTTCAGTGGTCATAAAGACCTTGTTTCTTCCTTAATGTAGTACACTCACACCCACCCGAGGTGTTAAACGTGTAGTGGGTTGAGGCTCCCTGGTCTGGCTGATTGGTCTTTGAGTGATGCAACCCTGCTGGTTTTCCACCTTGCGGTCTAGCTTTGACCCAAGTGTGTGTGTGTGTGTGTGTGTGTGTGTGTGTGTGTGTGTGTGTGAGATGAGGCAGTGTTCGCTGAGGAGCTGTGAACAGCCGTCCCTCCTGGCTCTCAGTGCCATGCTGGCCTGTCTCCAGGTCTGTCTGTCTCCCGGATCTGGGCCTGTGGGGCTCCTCGTCCTGATCACTTCCACTGGCCCCTACTGGGCAGGATGTAGGCGGTCCAGGGTCAACCAAACCTGGCTCAATACTTCTGACCCCTGAACTCCAGCTTCCCAACCGCTCCCTTACATTTACCAGGATGGAGTCTTATCCAAGTCATTCGGTAATTGTCCTCGTGTCCATATTTTTTTCTTTAGTTTTCTCTATCCCTGTTCCCCTCCCTCTGTAGAAGACAGTATATCTCAGTCAGCGTGCCTCCTGTGTGTGTGTCTGTGTGTGTGTAGAGCAGCAGGCGTGTGCTGGGCTGAGAAGGACCACTCCAAAGGGACCGTTAGCTCTTTCCACACAAAACACCCCGAAATGGCTTTTCCATGTGGCCTCGGTTCTCTGATCTCAGCCAGGAGCAAATCCATTTGATTAGCCTGGGGTCTGGGAGGGTAGGGGTTGAGGTCTTCACAGGGCCCCGGAGGGTTGTCCTAGGACAGACGAGAGTGACGGACGGGAGCAGAGTGATGGCACTTCACACACATACTAAGCCCCCACACACACACACACACACTCACACACACACACTTTGATGGTTGAATTATGGGGCTGGGTGAAGGCGCAAAAGGCTCAGTCTGGTGTGACCTTGGGTGAACTCAAGGTCTTTGATCTGATTTTTCTACAATGACAAGATCTGTTGTAACTTTTTCCTGCTTTTTTTAAGGGTGATTTGAAATGTTCAATGCGGCAATAATCTTACCTACATATGCATGTTATGGGATTAATATTTCTAACAAATGTGGTCCACTCTGTTTCTCAGAAACTAACTGCCAGCCTCAGAGTTGGGCACTACCACAGTTGGAATTATTGGTCAAGAGGGCGACTAGATCGTGGGCGTGTCGATGTGATGAGTGGGCGTGTTGATGTGATGAGTGGGCGTGTCATGGTGGGTATGGAACATCCGCTAATTTGCTAGATTTACTGCTTGCCACTCTAAATGTGGCTAATCGTCTGTTTGGCTAGTCGATAAGCTGCTGCTGTGACACGGCAACCGGTGAGACGCAGTTGTAGGGGGTGTCTGGCTTCCTGTCGACTGAGGTGCTTCCACTTCCCACCTGGTGGCAGGACAGCTGTGCTTGGCAAGCTTGAGTGGAGGAGACAGTGTCCCATGTTTTTGCTGTTCTGGCTCTTCCTATTGTGTAGATTGTGAATGTATGCATGTACTGCGTAACAGTGAAATATGACACAAAGTCACCCTCCGGCTTCAAAACAGAAGTCCAAACTCGCGCTCTGCTTATATCTGGTGGGGAGCCACATATGTGCTGAGTGTTTGTTACCGGAATCATGGCTACAGATAGTCCAAAATGTCTCAGTGCTACAGTAGTTACAGAGTGAGAAACAGAAGAAAAACCTTGACATTTTCTTTAGTTAGCGTCACTTACAGGAGAAGTTACGGTTAACTGTCTTGCTCAAAGACAGAACATTTTTCACCTTGTCACTTAGGGATTTGATTTAGCAACCTTTCAGTTATTGGTCAGATACTATAACCTCTAAGCTGTCTGCCACCCCTATTTAGCATAGCACTTTCAACACACCCACTTGCCATTTTGACACACCCACTCGGATTGTTTGCCATATTAGTCTGCTGTCCCCAACTTAGTGCTAACAGCTAGCTGGATAAAAAATACCACTGCAAGGTGGTATTTTTTTTTCTTATTCTCTCAATACTCTATTAACCCCCTCAGAGCAGTGAGAATGAATTAAACTTCACATTTGCATAGCCCCAAATAAACTGAAAGGAGTCTATGAGAGTGTGTGAGATATATCTTTAAAGCATAGCTATTTGAATTGCAAAACCACAGCATGAGCTGTGTTTCCTGTCAGCTAACAGACCATTTTCATCTCTGATATCCTAGTGTAGCTACTCTGGCATGGTCAGACGCACCACTCTCATGGGGGAAGCATCGAAATAGGGGCTAATGTTCTTCTCTTCATTACTGGGATAGCTGGGCTCATACCAGGCTGTTGTGTGAATGCTGCGCAATCCTGACCTGTACTTATAGAGAATATTCTCGGGCCTAGGAAGGAAACGAGACCAAAGCAGGCACTGTTCTGTATGAACCGGATCTATTGTTATGTATAAATGCGATCTGTGCAAATATTGATTGATCCTTTGGTGAGTGAGTCATTAGGCTGGTGGAAAGGAGGTGGAGGCCTCTCTGACTGACACTGGAAAGCTCTTAAGCTTTATGGGTTTAGTCTGAACATAAAAACAGCAGAGAGAGTCCTCCACTGGGTTTTCCTGGGATCTGTCTGTGGGTTCTGAAGGAACGAGGGCTGTTTTTGTTTTTCAAATGAGGGCCTCTTGCCAGCCCCTTCCCCAGGCAGGCGGGCGGTGTTCACACACACACACACACACACACACACACACACACACACACACACACACCAGCACACGCCAGCCCAGGTCCAGTGAACACCGTCAGGCAAGTCATAGCCAGGGGTGGGAAGCTGTCTCTCTGTCTTGACACACGTGTGTGTGTGTTTGTGTGTGTGTCTGTGTGTGTGTGTCTGTGGCCTACCTGCCTGCCTGCTGCCCCCTCTGTTCATTTATACGTCTGGCTGGAGGTTCCTGGTTCAACAAGGGGGAGACCAATACATTCACCTTCTACTGTATATTCAGAAGTGTATACGGCAGGACGTGATTGTCAGTCAGAGGTGTGGGCTTTGATGTCAGCCCATTTGGGCCCTTCTTTCCTTAGCCACACACACACACACACACACACACACACACACACAGGACAGGAGACACACACACACACACACACACACACTGGCACAGTTGAGTTGTGTGTGTGTGTGTGTGTGTGTGTGTGTGTGTGTGTGTGTGTGTGTCTCCTGTCCTCCAGGGCCCAGTGTTGTACAGGGGGATTAGCTGGCTCATTTTCCCTCTTAAGAGCTGGGGAAGGAAAACAAACTCCTGTCATCTGGGGCTGCACTGTAGAGACTTGCCTCACACAGCTAATTGTAGTAGGTACCTCTCCAGTATGATGTATGAATCTACCTTCTCTCTTTGTGTTTTTCTTTCTTTCTGTCTCCCTCTTTCCCTCCCCCTCTCTCGCTTTTTCTCTCTCTGTTTCTCTCTAATTGAAATGCTTTTACCTGTCCATGGGAGCTCAGGGCCCTGTGGAAACTGATACTAGTGTTCCAGAAACCACCTGGGAAAAGGCCTTTCTTCCACGCTGAAGGAGTGTTCTGTTCCCAATATGCTACATGTGACAGTCAATCCTCCCGTGTGGTGTGTTTGTGGGTGTGCCCAGCGCTAATAGCCGCTCGCTGAAGAACATATGCCCCTTCATTGTTTTACGGCCCCATGTGGTCAACGATCCCACTGATGTCATATAATTATCCCTCGCCTCCAGCCCACAGCCTCCAGCCCACAGCGTTCTGCCTGCTCCCCAGGGTCCGGACAGACAGATACCCACTACCTGACCAGGCTTCTCACTGCATTGAAACATAGGTTCCCGTATCATGTGGCCGGTGTGTGGCAGGCTTCCTGCCACGGTTGTAGTGGAGTGATTCAGCCCAGTCCTGCGGCCCTGTCAGGCAGCCTTTACCGCCCCCGTCAGGCCAGACAGAGGAAGTGGCTCTCCGGGACACAGACAGCCCTGGATGAGCAGTGACAGGTGACGGTTTGTGAAGGAAGTAAACTAGATACATAATCCTCTGTTCTTTGTAGTGCCTTAATGTAGCAGACACAAAACCGCCAGGGTCATGGCTGTTCTTCTGCTGTGATTAATGGTAACTAGCATTACAAGTTCTGCTTGCCAGTTGTCAGTCATAGCAAAATGAGTATAGATTTCTATAGGAGTTAATGTCAAGTGTCATACAATGCCTGTGTTAACACCCTAAAAGTGGTCCCCCTCTAACTAAGTGTTACTGATACCCCCTTATGGGTCTCTCTGTATTGACCTGATACCAATGATAAGATACATGATAATAGATAAGGAATAGATGTGTGTGTAGGTGCGTGCGTGCGTGTGTGTGTGTGTGTGTGTGTGTGTGTGTATGTATGTATGTGTGACATCACAAAGTGTTCTGTGTACAACATCGTTGTGTGGGATATAATCTCACACTCCCATGTCCTCGAGGAAACTCCATCCCAGAGAAAGGATTCTGGCCTCTGGCCCCAGATGATGAAAGGCTGCTGTTGACAGATATAGTATACCTGTGAGAGTGCTCTCTGTTTGGCTTCACTGCGGTTCTGTTCCTGGCCCGGCTGGGGGTTCTGTTCCTGGCCCGGCTGGAGGTTCTGTTCCTGGCCCTGCTGGCTGGGTTCCAGTGTTTTAGCTCACATATCTTATTGTAAATCCTGTTCTCTTGGTTTTTCAGAGAGCAAACATATCATTATTACGGTTTGGGGAAAGATATGCAGGTCACTGTGCCCCGTAACACACACACACACACACACACACACACACAGTCTCTGGCTGGGTTGTTGCACAGTGGGGCTCTTGCTCTTAGGGCAGTGGGGGGGTGGGGAAGGGTAGCAGAGCTGCGAGTGTGAAACTGGAGCTGGCTAAGGAATGCAGGGGGTGTTTTTGGAGGAGCGAGGGTGAGGTGGGGAGGGCCGAGGGGGCGGGGAGGGTGATTAGGGGGTGACAGCTGAGTGCTGACCCCTCTATAATGACAAATCATCCGGCAGGTGTGTGGCTCTTCACCCCCACCCGTCTCATTCCCCGGCCAGGATTCCCAACTTCTGGTGGATCGGAGCGCTAAAGGAAGACTTCCTGCCATGAAGCCTGCTGTCCAAGAAGCTCATGACTGGCCTTTCAGAAGTATGAAATAGGCCTCTGTGGAGAGATTCACCCCTTAACTCTCACCACACACTTCAGCCCTGATATCTTCCAGTACGTCCACCATCGTCAACCAGGAGCCCATCCAGTCTGGGTGAAAGTTGATTTATTGCTTCATTTGACATGGCTAAATATACCTTTTTGGCCAACGCGCTCTGAGTGGAGTTCTCCCATAGTGACAGAGGATGGGATGGTCCGTCTCTCCCATGAGTCATGGGAAGTGAGACGTCCCTTTGATCCTTTGTGCTGCAGAAACAACTGCAGTGTCAGGATCAGAGAGTGGGATCTTGGAGCAGACAGGTGCTGAGCTTCAGCCTGGTCTGGGGTCGGTGGGCAGACCTCTGTGAGGTGCAGGAGCAGAGGGAGATACCGTACTAGCAGCTGGCTACTACCTAAAGACGCCATGCTTTACTGATCCGTGTTGTTTTTTTCCCTTATTGAATGTACTGTCCCTAATGTATACAGCGACCCCGATTCACTCAGACCCATAGGATATTATGGTACCAAGCAACCTTAATTTTAGCAATGTCTGTCTGCGCTGTTTAACGGTGCATTCTCAGAGGTCTTCAGCCACCAAATTTGTATAAGTTAGGAACTCGAAGACGTTGTTTTTGCAGTTTGTAATGTTTCCTACAAAATAGGTGATGTTGTACATTAAAACCGTGGATCCATTTTGTCTCATGAGCACCACTTTTACATCAGAGTTGTATAATTTCAGCCAGCAGGACGGAGTGCGCCTTGAAGACTGGGTCAACCTCATTAATACACTGTCTCAGGTGTGTGTGTATGTGGTTTGTAGGTGGCACTACTACTGCAGATATTGGCCATCTATAGTCAGGCGTGATAGCATTATATTTGGGCCTCTTTCCATCATAGCTGGGTTCCTCATAGCAAACACATGAAGTCTGGACAGGGACCTCGATCCACCCAACAGTCCCCCTCATAGTGTACCCAGGCTGTTTTCACTCTTCCTCAGTAGTGCCGCTATTTTACTGAAGAGTTCCAACACCCTCCTCGCCTTCCATACACACACTCCCGCAACACAAAGCGAAGCCACACATTCTCAGCTGGAAACCACGCGGAACCTTCCGGAACATTTCGGCACTTATCTTTTCACTTTGAATTAGAGATGGGCCTCAGTGTAGTTTTCCAGGCAACGGGAGCAGGGAATACTTTTGGGGTCCCGGCGGGAAATCCAAGACGGTTATTAGCGTTAGCAGGAGACATTGCCCAGGTACTCACCGTTCCAAACCAGAAAGGAAAAATACTGTTGGGTCCAACAGTTTGGAGGCTTTTGGCTCTCAAAAAGGGCTGGATGGTAGAAAGGGGCTGGATGTAGAATAATATTGTGATTACTCCATCAACAGTGAGAGTACTGTTCATTGTGGTAACACCCTGATCCAAGATGCCCATGTTTTTACATTTAACAGTAGGATCATTACAGATTGCTGTTTCCATGGCTCGTCTGATTTGATTGTTTATTCAGCGGTGTAGGAGATCTGGGTACGGTAGTATACATTGGGCATATGCTTCAACATGGGTTTTCGTGTTGACATTAGAACCAACTAAAATCAGCCATGCTGAAAAATGTCATTCAGTCATCTCAGTCGCCTACATTAGTCAATTCCCGCCCCCTAAGCGACATAATGGACCAGTCCAAAGTGACCCATATTTACCCAATAACAGGAGGCTTTGAAAAGGCCCAGATCGAGTTGCAGCTAATGCTTCAGTGGGGCCCGGAGAGTGAAAGATGTTACCGGCCGAAACGGCTTGGGTTTCAGGGGCCTGTGAACAAAAGGCAGCCAGTCCTCAGGGAGAAACAGACCGAGGGCTGGGGGGGGGTAGGTGGAAGTCTAACTTTGTCTCAGAAGGCACAGTACATACAGTTTAATGAAACTGTATCAGCAGAGCTGGTTCAGTACAGTGTATACATTCATACAGTTTTAGTCAATGTGTACAAGACGTCTTTGTCTGGTTGCAAATATCTGACAAAGTGTCTGTTAGTCTATTCATTGTGTCTCTATGTTCCCCTGTCTGTCCACCGGCTTGTCTGTGTATTCAGTGTCAAGTACAGTCAGCGTTGTTTCCTCTAAAGATAAAGGTTATGTGATGGATTGCTGAAGTGTGTGTGTGTGTGTATAGTAAAACCTTGGGAGGAGATGCACTTACAGGAGCAGAGTTAATGGAGCAGAACTGAACTAACGTGTGGCGTTAGGGGAGAGCAGAGGGCAGACTGGGTTAGCTTAACGGCTCTAGACTTGGCTGAGGACGGACTGGTGATGATACCCAAAGGTGATTTCACTTTACATCCTCCCAGTCTCTCTCTCATACTCCACCCTCTATTCTTCCTCTCTCCTCTCTCTCTCCCTCCTTAGGGGCAGGCTGGTATAAAGTTACACAGAGCTCTCAGCTTTCTTGGAAGGAATGACCACACGAGTAGCTTGGGGATTAGATTATCAGGAAGAGCAGACTTAGCTGGGCTGTAAATAGACCACTTTTTCACCGTTAAAAAGGCCCAGTACAATACAATCAATAGACAGCACTCATCTGCTGTGGGGAGAGGAGCAGGAAGCCATCGGAGAAGGCCTCCCTCAAGTGCTCCGTGAAGGACAAGCTACAGGAGCTCAGGCTTAATGAAGTTATTATTAATCACTGGGACGCCTGTTTTGGACTTGTGTGTTGTTTCTCTAGTGGCTGATGAGTGGTCTTTATGTCCAAACCCCCATCCGCTCTCTCTCTAGTTAGCTTCCCTTCTCGTCTTACGTCTGAAACTTAACCACTAATGGCTAGAATTCATTTTGCGTTCATGTAAATGCATATCACATTAGTAAATGCCACATTAATGTCCATGCATACATTATGCTCAGCAGTTGTTTTTAAATTGTATTTCCATATACTGTATATCATCACATTTCTGCATCTCATCTCCAGATCCTAGGAGAACATTACAATGTACACACAGAAACACATGCAAAATAAACTGCCAAAAAACTGCCAAAAAACCCCTCCAAAAACCCATAATCCAACACACATACACACCTCCTACCTCTCACCCACAGTCTCTCTGAGCCTCTCCACAGGTGTTGGGTTACTCTGTAAAGCAGACAGAACCGGGGCACAAATCACAGAGGGCTGTCTGTGTGCTCGCTTCCTATTTCACTTTGAAGTTACCCTGGCTCTCAGGGACAGGGGGCACAAAGCCTGACTCGTGTGGGGGCTTTAGCCCTTTGCTGGGGCTGTGTGCGTGGGAGAGAAGAGGGGTGTGCGTTGCTGTCTCGGTTGCTTTGGATCTCGGTCGTTTGAGGTCTATGTGAGCTTAGTAGTCAGACTGTATGACTTAGTGAGGGAGGCCCGTGTGTGTGTGTGTGCACGTTGGCGCGCCCACGGAGCTGACTGACAGCTTAGGACTGAGTGTGTGATGAGGAAGAATTAGAGAGGGTGGGGCCACAGGTCAGCTCCACCTCCCCACCCCTCCGCAGAATGCTAGTCACCACTGAGACCGGGGTCTAAGATGCAGTTGGCAGCACGGCTGTTTTTCCATCTACAGCTCAGTGAAAATAAACAGTGACTTGCCATCTTCTGAAAGTCTGAAAGGCCTTGGTGGGCTGGGGCTACATCTGTAAGCACTTAAAAATAAAAGACACATATAATACTATAATGGCGCTGGCCAGAGGGCTTCTAGTCGTGAGGTGTTTGTACGAGTCGGGGAGTGTGTGCTCTGTGTGGGGTAGCCGAGGGGTTTACTCCCTGCCTGACGACTCAAATGGAAATCTTCCACTGCACTCGTTCTCTACATATTTCACTCCAGGATCATCTCTAACCACTATCAAAGCGATTTGTCTGAAAATGTCTTCTCTAGCCCCACTCTTGGTTTCTGGGAGTGAACATGCAGAACCCACAGATTACTGGGATCAGATTGATCTGATTCCTGTTTGGGACCAGGGAGTTCGCCCTCTAGTTAATGTCAGTGGACTTGGCAAACAGTTTGTCACCAGCAAGGAGTTTGGATAGTAGTACAGTACCGTCATATGGGACTATGGCAGGGGTAGGCAACTAGATTCAGCTTAGGATCGAGTTATGTCCGATTGTTTTGTCAGCTGACCCGAACAATATCTATATTTTTAATTAAACATCCTACCTTGATTACATTGATGGAAGATCACAATACTTGGAATACTTTTTGTGTGTAGTCTGGGTGTTTTCAAAGGCCTCACCTCTAAAGACCCTTGATCATTACATGACCTATACAAGTACTAGTTACTATCAGTTCTGCTGATATAAACAGGGCTGTCATTTTGAGGTGGGGATAGTGGGGTCTCAACATCTCCAATATTACAGACAGGTCGACTCAACCCCCCCCCCACCAGAAAACAGTGAAAATCCTGGGGAGCCCTTGACCTTGACCCCAGTAATAAGCAGCAGAAACCTAGACCCTTGATATAAGGATGTTAATGGAGAGGGGCATGTACTAAACTAAAACAGGATAATGGAGCTGTTGAAGTGACAGTTGAAGTGATGTACCGGTTATGTCTTTGTGTTGCCAGGTATTTGAACCACGTGCGTGCTGCCCAGCCCCAGGACATGGCTGGAGGATACACCTCAGGACTGGCGTGTCATCGAGCCATACAGGATGCCTTCAGTGGGCTTTTCCCTCCACTGGGTTGAACACCCCCCACCCCCCCCCAGGAATACAAGGCTGTAAAAATGACTGTTGTCTCTGGATCCACCCTGTGTGACACTGGGGAGGGAGACATGGACTGCTATGAACGCTGGACAACGGACTGATAAGGCAGATCAGGATGGATATGTTGCTATTTTTGTATTATTTTCATTTGTATTAAAACATTTTTTTTAAATCATCATGAAGCCAGTTCTTTGGTCTGATAATGCCCTGTTAGATAAGAAAACCTCTGAAACAATCTCTAATTATAGAACCTGGCACATTTTAATATAAAATAAAAATTCAGAGATTGACAGAATTCAGAGATTAGAAATAAAATGTACAGTTCAATGTCTTAGAATGACATTGTTGGTCAAGTATATAATCAATCTGTTTTCTCCTCACACTTCTGTCTTTTTGGGGCTGGTTCTTCTATATTTTCTGTGGAGAGGACAAATGGTATTAGTAATTCTACACTCTTTCAGAGTGAATGAATGATTGAAGCCTGCATGTGTCCAGTGCTGTGTGAATGAAAGCTCACCTGTCTGTTTGCTCTCACTATTGAAGAGGACCTCTTTGGGGATGGTGAAGCTCACACACATCATCTCTTTGTTGGGTGCAACGTTCCTTACAAGATGCACGGAACACCGCCCCTCTAGGGAGAACCCAAGGCTGGCAGAGGCCCTTTCCACCACATCTCTCTGGGGGTCATCCTTCTTAGAAAACCCATAACAGTGCACCAGTGGCAGGTTCACGTCACTGGAAAGTTCCTGGTCCAGAAGGCCTCTAAAGGCATCCAGGAACTCCAGGGCCAAGGCAGGCAGGTTCATGACCACATGCACACTAGCTGCCCCCTTCAGCAAGGCAGGCAGTTCCTGCTTCACTGCACTGCGGATGAAGGCCCGGCCATCCAAGTTAAAGGTTGTGACCTTGCGCTCAACCTTGTTCAGCTTGCAGTTATGGTTAAGCCAGCGGTGGGACTCTGGGTTAAGGTCGTTGGCCAACACAGTGCTGCCACGGCGGGCAGCGGGAATGGCAAACGGACCCACGCCAGCAAACACGTCTAGCACAGTGTCACCGCGTTTCAGAAGGGCCACCACGCGCTCATGTTCTGTGCTAAGACGAGGGTTCCAATAGACACGGGAGAAATCAAACTCATATGTCACACCGTTCTCACGCACCTGCAACAGACAGAAGATGTTAGACATGAATGAATGCTATGCCTGCCAGGGAAATGTGACTGCTGCTCTGTTTACATATACATGTGCAATAATATGGTATTAACTAATGTGCCATCAAAATATTGAATTTCCTCACACAACGCAAATATTAGCAATTCTGCATTTCACTAATAGAAACAGGCCATCTACATTTCTTGGTTGTAAGCAAACCAAAAAATATCCAGAATTCATAGCAATTTAATAACGATTTCAACCATCTGAAGCAGTCATTGTTTCGCAATCTCAAATAGACTAGCTAACCTTTTGAAAAGCCCAACTTTGACAGTGGGAACACAACTTGACAAGGGAGTAGGACTCCCATCAGGATGTATACTTAAAAATGACAGAGATATTTTGTCAACCTGGCCATCCTGCAATGTTGGAACCGATAGGAGTCCAATGGATCTATTAAACAAGGATAACCATACCTATCTGCCACTAGTGTGTTTGAGCAATCGGCAAAACACAAAAGCCTCAATAATTGCAACAAATTATGAATCCATTTGTTTTGAGGGCAGAAAGCAATATTAGGCGCAACATCTCAAAAATACTGTTGTGGTGCATTATGTCTGGAACACCTCCAATCAGTCATAATTATCCAGGGAGACTGAAGAAACACCATAAGCAGTGTCTAGTAGTGGATTTTCCCTTTAATGACAAAATACATTGAATCAAAAACAACTTAGTAGCACTTACTTTGGCCACCATATTTTCCTCACCAGCCATCACCTCCATCTTAAAGTTGCGGTAGGTGGAGTCAATGGTGTTGGTTTTATTGACCACACAGGTCACCCCAGGGTTTTTATCCATTATGACTTGCCCTGGAATTGGATTCAAAACAGCCAGATGGTACCACATCAGGGAAACAGAGAATCAGCACTATCATCCTCCCACACACACAGCATTTCATCTGGACCTAACTGACCACTCAGGAAATACAATCTTAGGAGTGTGGTCAGGAATTGAAGAGAGCTCACTTATAAGACATACTGTATAATGACCAGTAACGTGATTCCCATGCCTGTCTGTCTCCTGGCAGATTGTACAACATAGTGAGGCAGATAACTGCATTATACATGCACCTCACCTATGAGCTGTCTGTAGGGTAGCTGGTGTTCCCTCAGGTTCATATGTGCAATGTGACCCACTCGACTGAAACCAGATGTGACTTCCTGTCCCTCTGGCAGCACAGCACGCAGAACCTCCTCACTCTTTAGGTTATCATAGGTCAGCTGCAGTTCGTACTGCTGGAGCTCCAGGGGAACTCCAAAAGACTGCAGTGCCTCTGCCTCTGCATCGCTGAATGAGCTAGGTGAGGAGATACTAACAGGGTCCAGCAGCAACAGCTTGTCATCACAGCCTTCAACCTCCAAAACTCTTCGCATACCCGGGCGCTGAAGGGTTACTTTTTTCAGGCTCTTCACCAATTTATTCAATACTTCTTTTGGCACACGCAGAGCTGGGACAACAACTGTCTGTGTGAAGGCTTCTCTATCCAAAATGGTCATACCCCTGACCTCAGGAGGAGGCGTGTAGAGGTTCGGCTCCATCCCGCTGTGTTGTTGATCAGGCATTTTCTTCAAAACACTCACAGGAAAAGTTGATGCTCGGTCCGGCTGATAGACCGCAATACACAGCCTCCGGTATTGATATCGGGATTTCACGGAGTTGTTGTTTGGTAGTAGTGAGAAGATTCTAGGAAGAATCCTGCAATGACAAATCGAAAGGCGGTCGTATTAAAACATGACAATTTTAAACGAATAGATACTTATACAGACCATATCTAACACGAATCTATGGAAGAAAAACTTGAATATGTATTTTTTGTTATTAGTGGATGGAAAGACGGTCACATTCCCAAGAAAAACGTAAACAAAGAGACGAAATCCTCACCTCCACATCGCTTCTGCAGCGCACGCATGTGCCTACGTCATCAATAGTGGACTTGTTTGCCGCAATCTGATTCGTCATCTAAACTGCAGAGCTGTAATTGGATATAAATGTAGTGTTACGAAAAATACGCGACAAAATGTCATATGACCACTTCAAATCAGCTGTGAGAAGTTGCAAACATCAGTAGTTTCTCTTAGGAGTTGGTTTTGTTGGTTAGAGGATGCCTTTGCCGTCACCGGCATCACAAACTGTACAGATGAGGTAGTTAAAGGTTATATGCTTTTTAAAGTAACTTAACCACCGCTCGAGGGCAAATCAACCAGTGACATGAGTATCAATGCCGGAGAAGTCACCACCGTTTACACTGACCATGGGGCGGCTGAGGAGGACATGGGCAGCGAGACTACCCCTCTCCTGGGAAATGTAAGTGAGCACTCCGCCTCTAGCCAGGAATTGAGAGGAATCAGTTTAAGAACTTTGCTTACTCATTTGCATCCAGAGATTCTTTCTTTTTCTCACACGTTTAGGTGCCCTGCTATGTTTTTCCACTTCCACATCTAGGCAACTAAAAGTATTATTGTATATTATATTTTATTATAGATGTATTTCCATCTAGTTAATATGAAAGTGAGAAAGTCAAAAAGGAAGGGACCAGCTATTAAAAATAAGTCACATGCTTAGTCTGTGAAATTCACGTAACATCTTTAGTTTCACTGTTGTGTCTTTTTGCCCTTTGAAAACATGTGCATTCTCGTTTTAGGCTGTTTGACATTGCAAAGTCCAAATGTCACATGTTTTGGCCCTAGTACAGTACAGTAGGGCATTAAGCAGCCCTTTAAATGTTTTTATTTTTCAAGCAGCAGATAGTGACGACTGCATTTTCTTTTGAATGTTTGCATTAAAGGATATTTTTTCCCCAGCCCCACTATAAAGTGACTCTAAAGTCAACTTCAAAAGACGTCATGAAACAAACTAATAATGGCCCCTAATAGGAGGTTAAGCATACTTATAGATTATTGATAGCAGCTAAACAACAGAGGAGTGGAGCACCACAGATGTTTTAGTACAGGAAAAATATGAAATACATTTATTAACTATGTACATTTAAATGTACTCTTTTACTTGGGGTATTGGTGCTGCTAGTAATAAACAACATAGGGTCAGAATACACACAATGTATACAATGGATTGTGAGCATATAAAATAATGGAATATGCAGCTATTTAGATGGAAGGGGTCTTAAAGCAGTGTGAGTAGACCTGCTAGTCTCTGTGGGACAGAAGGCCAGTTGCTATGGGCCATAGCATGGGGACGAAGGCTGTGTTTTCGGGGGGTCATGATTAACTTGTACTGTTCCAAGATAGGTTTTCTGTGTCAGCTCATTTCCACATTTTTTGTTTTAGTTAATGATAACAGAACTCTGTCACAAAGGTTTGTGGTCAAGACTTGTGTCAAAATTCAAATGTCTATTACAAACCATGACATACAACGCTGAGTGTGCTTTGATATCTGCACACTTCACCTTCATGTTAGTCACTCAGATATTTAGCCATCATTATATAATAATAGCACACTTCCTATCTGCCACAATACCAATGGAACTTTGACTTTACCAGATCAAATAACTCGTAAGTTAATACAGACTATCCTGCTGCTGTGAGTGTGACATTGACACCAGGGTTGTGGCTGGATCTCTCCAGGGTGTCCTCTGTTAGAGAGCTCAAACCAAGCCAGGCCTCTTCCTCCATATACCCAGCTCTGGCAGCTGTCCTGGGGACTAAGACTTTAACCCACTCCCCTACTCTCCCATTCCCTCACCACGTTCCACAGCAGTGTTCCCCATTACAGTAGCACAGTGAGCCAATCATTATTTAATTCACTTCCTTGATTAACTTTGATATGTGCTGTAATTAATAGTGCTCCACTTCATAGTTCACTGTGGTATTTTTTTTTTTGATTGACCGAGCTCTCCTTATGGCATCTTTTTTCCCTCTCCATTCTTTCTGTTATTTTTCCAGAGGGCAGTGGAGCGGAGGGCTAAAGGGGCCTCGTTCACCTCCTCAGTCTTCAACCTGATGAACGCCATCATGGGCAGTGGCATCCTGGGCTTGGCCTATGCTATGGCCAACACAGGCATTGTGGGTTTCTGGTGAGAACAACACATTGTACATAGAAACACAGAGCTGCCTTCTAACTCCTCTGTTAGGTCCTGCTTAGCTTTTTCCCTAGACGCTCCATGTCTCTCCCACCATCTTATCAATTTCCTCAACTGATCAATGTCTTTTGTTGTGTTTGAAGTCATATGAGTTGTATTTATAGTGTACTATGTTGCTTTAACCCTTGACCTGATCTTTATCGCTCTGTCTGCAGTATCCTCTTGCTGCTAGTGTCCTATCTAGCCGCTTATTCTATAAATCTCCTGCTGAAGCTGTGTGATGAAACGGGTGAGCTGACATTCAGATCTTAAACATCAGTATGATTTGATTAACCATTCACTGTGTAATGGCTATGTAGCTCATTACAACAGATCTCTTAGTCAACATGAAATGAAATCACATTGTTAATCAGGTGAAGGTACACTGCTGACTCAGAGGATTCGTCCCCTCCAATTATCCTGAGTAGATTACTATCAGTATTGTCTAAAGAGTTACATAAGATAAGATATGAGTGGTGAGATATATGGAACTAGGCCAATACCCCATCTTTGAGGGTGTTTTCGCAAAATTTAATCCACAGAAGGATCCTTAGGAGGAAGGATTTGTGATATATTTGGCATGTTTTTATCTAAAAGCATAATTTAGCCTTTGTGTGACATTTTGGTCTAATAAAATGGCCTCCTTTCACCTGTTACTGCAGTACGCTAAATTGTTTTTGCCAGACCACGTAAGCAGAGCCGGCCAAGAAGAGCGAATGTCTCTTACTGAATGACTGATTGAGTGAGTGACTGAAGGACTGACACTTGTTAAATAGTGTAGTGGTTAGCGCCCCGGACTGCCAAACAACAGGTCCCGCGTTCGAATCGCTTCACAATCAAAACAAATGATGCATTACGATTTGTTCCTTATAGAGAAAAACTTTGCTGGCTACGACCTTCAGTAGCTACGTTATAGTAAGCCTAAAATAAAACTGTTCACGGTTGTATTGCGACTATTTCTGGTGGATCTTCGAAATATGCATCCATACATGCTTTTTGGGTCAGGATAGACAAAAACTTCGCTGGCTACAACCTTCAGTAGCTAGGCTATGTTATAGTAAGCCTAAACTAAAACTGTTTACAGTTATATTTGTTATAGTAAGCCTAAACTAAAACTGTTTACGGTTATATTGCAACTATTATTGTATGGTGGTTTTTCGAAGTACGCATCCGTGCATGCTTTTTGGGGTAATATAGGCTAGATCACAAAAGAGTAAGGGTTTCCACAGTTCTCTCATCTTTTCACTTGACGAGTTTTTCAGTTATCGTCACCTATATTGATAGTAATTGTATCAATGTCATTCATGAATGAAAGAGAAATGAACGTTGTTGTGCCATGAAATGAAATAGCTTCGGCAGTGTAAAGTTCATCTTCAGTCTCGCTAGCAATTCCTCAATTCTTATGACTATTCCAATTAGTAAGTTAGTAGATACTAGTAAGCCTATTACTGGCTAATAAGCTGTTAAAACGGCCAGTGGCAAAAGCCACACAGTTCATAGATGCTATTTATGGTGGAGATAAGCTTAATAAGAAACGTTAGTCAGTTTAACACAATGCTTAATGGTGTCTAGCGAAATATTCAAACTTGGCATGATATTAATGCGTAACAATATGATCGAGATGCTATACTGACACTTAGCAAATGTGTAGCTCTGTGCCGTAGTGGTTAAAGACACAGCCTCTCATGTGGGAGATCCAGGTTTGAATCCAGTGAGGGCAAAAACATTCATCACTTCTAATTGCGGGCCAGCTGAACTAGGCTTGCCTTGTTACTTTTGTGGTTCTGTTGCCTGGAAGTGACTTCAGAGATTCTCAACTTCCTGTAGCCAAAATATGGAGCAGATATCTTACACTAGTCTGTCTTTAGAGGAAAACATGTCAAAACCTTTACAAACCCGCTGGTGGGACCACTAGGGGGTGCAGCTTCTCTTTATTTTTGTCTGAAAAGACACATTGGTGTAAGATAAATGCTTAATTTTTTGTAGAGCTAGACATTGCCAAGAATCACTTGCTTTTTCTGTAATGTGAGTGGTATAAACGTTTAACACCTTTTTTATTTTTTTTATTTATGAATGTTAAAGGCTGGTTTTATATTGAATCTCTTTATTGGAAATATGTTACATCTCTTAATAGTTACTGCCATCTATCTGCTGATGATGGTTGGTTGATGTTTTCATCTGTCTCCTGTAGGTATTAACACGTATGAAGGGCTAGGGGGCAGAGCCTTGCAGAAGCCAGGCAAAGTGAGTCTGCTTAACAAATCATATCAAGTCATGAATGAATCAAATTGTCGGTTTTTGTTAATGAGTAAGGAAGACATGAAGGTTGTCTTGTATCTGTTTTCAATTACTTTTTAGGTTCTTGTTGGAGTTACAATTCTCATCCAAAACATTGGAGGTAAGACCAGATTTATTTAGCTGCACATTGTTTTCCTGAACGGAACAGTTTAGCTCAAGTCGCTCCAGATTCGAGCATCTGCTAAATAACTGAAATGTAAATGTTCTTCAATGCTGCATTCAGCTGCTGCGTCCTTTACTGTATTTCCACTATCACATCTGAAATGAAGTTAGTTTCACCAATAACAGGTAACATGTTTACAGTGTGTCTCCGGGCAGGATGGAGGGGGTGACTTCTCATTTGACTAGTGTTTACTGCAGTCATACTGGGCCTCCTGCTGGAATCCAAAGTGCTGCTGCACTCCCTCTTCCCTGTGGCCATTTGAGTCCCTGATAACCTTTCACCCCCAGGCCCCTTCCATATGTGTCTGGAATACTAATTGATCTCTGATGGTGACCCTCCTGTTCCCACCCCTCACTTTGAGGAGATACCTAATGGGAGCCCATTTCCCTCTCCCCTCAGCCCTGCTTCTCACGCGGGTGGGGGCCGTGGTGATCCCCCTTGCCCGTTCATTAGCAGAGGAGCTGAGTGGATTATTATTGCTGTTCCCTGCAGTATGTTTGTGGCTGTCCCAGCGTGAGGGCGGTTTTGGACTGAGGGCCTACGTAGTGCCGTGCCCTCCTGCATCCATCCACACCCCTGGCCCCCTTTTATAAGGGTTGCAATTAGCCGCACTCTGGGTAAACACTCATCTACTCTGCCAAAAGCTGATGGGCCAATTGACCTTAATTACTGCATGGCCTAGGGCTTTCACAGACCCCCTCTCCTAATGAGATGAAAGTGCCTCGCTGTTGTTAAGTACACCCTGTGTCCATATGGTACTTACATTCACACCCACAAAATTGAATTCTCCTTTGATTTGAACAATAATCTATTTAGGTTCACTGGCCTAATGTTTCTGAGTTGGAAGTATTTTCCCCTCTACCATGTACTGTATCTGCATCATACACCTTTTAGGCTGCATTTGAAACCACCATTTTTTTCTTGTTTTGCCACTAATTGGTAATTTTGGCTAATCAGATGGTTTTTCAATAAATGATCTGATTTGGGCTGCTTGGTGTGATTCCATCAGGTGTCATGACGTGTGTCATAGTCCATATGGGTAATCAATTTCGTTCATGGTCTTAAGGCACAGAGAAGTGTGTTGCAATGTTATCACACTCTAGCCTTACTGCTTGGATTGTTCACAAATCCTTTCTGTGTTATTGAAAAGGTAAGAATTCCTTGTCAATGTATAATTGGTTTTCTATTAAAAAAAAAGTGAGAATAATTTTTTTTATGTTATTGTTTTTATATAAATAAATTACCCAAATCTGATTTGGACAAAATATTATAACATTGATTAAGAAGTGATAGATCTAAATAATGATCCATTTTGAAGAATTTTCCATTGAAGTGGAATCTTTTTCCAACCAAAAATGACTGAAAATAGCAGGTTTTGCCCAGTAGATGCCACTGTTCCTGTTACTACTACACCTCTTTTCACATTTTGTTTTATCAACATTTTTCAACTTTGCGTAAATAAACAATAGCTTTTGCTTGTGTTGACAATAAATTGTAACCATTACAAATCAAGCCAGTCTTGCATGATGGCAGTTGAGTTGGTCCTTTGATTTCAGAAAAATCTCGACTATAAGTGTTTCAAATGTTGACTCGCAATACCCAACGTGAAGCTAATGCAGCTAAGTTGAACCTAAAGCAAGTCGTCAATATCTTCATGAGAGAACGGTGATGTCTGGTGCACCTTATAACTATTCCTGATGTATCAAGTCTAAGACGTTTTAAGTTACTGCTTATTTGACTTGTAGTACTTCGTGTATTTATTTCCTAGCTGTAATGCCCTATCCACACGTCAAGACTGCACTCAGCCAACAGCAACAACTGGCAAGACCTCTCACCTGGATGCAGCCTTTATTTCCACAGGAATTTTAATCAAGCCAATATCAAATCCAGTATCACCCCAGCCCGTTCCGTTGTCCATCCGTACACCTTTGGCAGCACTGAGCCAAATTGTGCCACCAAATTATGCTAACGCTGTTGCTATGTTGCAAAGCCGATTCGAACACGTGGCCACAATGCTGTACTGAGAGGAAGTGGCTTAGACCAGTGGCCACTCGAGGCCTAGTCAGGCAAAAGCAAAAAAGACTGTAGGAAATTATCACTAGCATGATTTATGCCCTGCATCATGTGCACTCAAATATCTGCGAGTCATTCAAAGCCATCACCATATGGCCAAACAGATCACCGCTACCTGTTCCTCCTCCGTGCCGGCACCCAACCACTTGAGAGATACCTACACTAAGATCAGTGAGACAGTGTGACAAGACTGGTTTGGGAATGCAGACTGGAACATGTTCAGAGATTTTCCACCCAGACTACCGCCAACATGGGACATATATTAGCGGACACATGCTTTATTAGGAGATTGGTGTTATATCCCAATCGAAGACCTTGGATGAACTAGATCCTGCACATAAGAATTCAGTGTTGTTATTAGGAGGCATTGTCATTGTGGATTTATTTGAGTTACTCTTTAAACAGTTGGGGTTTCAGGAGTTTTCAGGACTCAACACATTCTATGTTTGCACAATTCCAATACCAAAAGCAAATACTTCATTGCAATGCTCGAATGTTAATAATTTTAGTAGTTGTGTATATGATCAATTGAAAAGTGAAATGCTTGACATTTGTTAGACAGTTATCAATGCCCTTTCTAAGCAACACTAACTACAATATGGTAATAAACTAGTTACAACAATTCTGCAATCAATTTAAGGAGCGAAAGTGTTCACAAAACTGAATTTGAGAAAAGGATTTAGGGAAGGTGAACTAGCACCAGAATCAAGGAACCTGACAGAAGATGTTGTCAGTTGTCAGACAGAAGATGCTACAGATTCAAGAAATGTCATTTTGGATTAAGTGCAACTGAGGCCTACCAGAAAGACCTGGTAATGCTTTGCTAAGTGCAAGGTTTAGTTTGTTACTGGGACAATGTTTTTTTTTTTGCTGAATTTGAAAGTAAATAAGATTTAAATCCTGAATTTCCATCTTCAAATCTTCCAAAGATTCCAGGACAGAGGACTCACATTAACCATGGAAAAGGGCTTATTTGGACTAAAGCAGATTGAAATCCTTTAACATATAGTCGGAGCTTCAAATCAGACCCACAGAAAGTGAACTGAACAAGCCAATTGCTGATGCATGCCATTCCCTAACTTCTAAGAAGTGAAGATGTTCTAAGAGAGGGCAAGAAGCTATTGGATGCACATGCGCAGTAGAACTGATAAGTTGACCAGTATGTGAAGAAGGTGCTTTCAGTTTGCATAAAATATGTACTTACCAGAAAGAAGGCCAAAACTGCCTGCTGAGGATTTACAACAATACAACAGACACTTACTGGAGCTATTGAGTCATGATGGACCTGCTAAACCCACTGGAGCTATTGACTCATGATGGACCTGCAAGACCCGCCACTGGAGCTATTGACTCATGATGGACCTGTAAGACCCACTGGAGCTATTGACTCGTGATGGGCCTGTAAGACCCGCCACTGGTGCTATTGACTGATAATGGACCTGCAAGACCAGCCACTGCAACAAAACCCAGAAGTAAACTTCTAATTGACTTAGTGAGACCATTAAATAATGTATTCATAATCACTGACTATTATATTTCTTAACCAAAAGCTGTTGTATCTGAAAGTCTTTGGGACCGGGATTCCTCTGACATCTGTCTGAAGAACACCTTTAGAACACCCAAGTAAGAGGTAGTGCTGGAAAGAGAATCTCCCAAAGATTTGAATGCATTGCTCAACAGCTGTTCATGCTTAAGGTGATAAAACAGCCTTTCTTTTGTTTTGAAGAGACATTTGTAAAAGTTGCCAAACACTGAAAAGTAATTCCAGAACCCTTGATTAACACCCTGTTAACACTGGATCTTCAGAAGACATCTCGGTAAAACCAAGCTGAGGACGTATCTTGTGGAACTATAGACAGTCTCAAATCACAAGAGTTCACCAGAAATGGTAGAGTTGGCAGATGGCCAAGGTTTAATAAGGACATGTTAAAAGGCCTGAAATAAAAATAAACTGATACAAGATTTGTATCGAAGTAGTTACAGATATTTTCAATTTGTCTGATATTATGGTAGTACTGAAAATTGTTTAGAAAACTGAAAAGAATCTTATGCTTTCAGTTTCAGTAAAATATTTCATTAGCAAATTACTGTTACAGATGTTAGAAACTGGGATATAATTGTATTGTTAATGTTACAGACTAATTCTGACAGGGGAAGGGATATAGCTGATTAGACATGGGCTGGACAGGATTACGAATAACCTGCCAGTAATAAGGAGGGTGTGACTGAAATGAGGGTACTATAATGGTTCTGAACTAGGAAACAGACATTCTAGTTGTCATTAAAACTAGTTTAAAAAGAGAACCAGAGAGTCGGAAAAGACGCTTTTTAAGGCAGCATCCTAATTTTATGAGTATCTGCACGTCTGGCTGTGTGGCCAGGGTGTTATTGAAAGTCCTTTCTAATGGAAACAATTAGTGGATCAGTAGGAATTAGGGTTCAGGTTAGTTTAAAGGAGACCAGCCCCAGGGCAAGCTGTTTCTGGTCCCAGACACTGGCTCCATTTGCCCTTCTCACTGCTGCTCTCTCATTTTAGGGATAGGCAGATTGACCCACAGGAAGTGACCTAAATCCCAGCCTCTGATTGGCTGTCAAAAGAGTTTGGTTGAGAGTGAGGGGCGGTAGGGGGAGAAATACCTGGATTAGCGTCAGGGATCATTATATTTAGCATTCCTTCCCTCTCCATTGTGGCCGCCCTGACAGGGCTACTACTATGGGAACATCTGCATAGCGTCTGAAGCTCAGCGCAGCCGTTTCAGCCTGGGTGATCCCCAGAGTCTGCCCCACCTCTGTCCACCCCGGAGGGCTGGGGTCTGTTATTCTAAACCTGTCTCTGACGCTGTGTCTGATCTGTCAGTGTTTGTGGTTAATTCAGCGTATTTGACTGCGTTTGGTCTTGTGTGTAAATGTGTTTATGTTCCATTAATCACTTCTCCTGAAGGTCCGCCTCTGTTGATATTCCTCCCCAGCCATGTCGTCATATATGTTCATCTCTGTTGGTATTCCTCCCCAGCCATGTCGTCTTATATGTTCATCTCTGTTGGTATTCCTCCCCAGCCATGTCGTCATATATGTTCGTCTCTGTTGGTATTCCTCCCCAGTCATGTCGTCATACATGTTCATATCTGTTGATATTCCTCCCCAGTCATGTCGTCATACATGTTCATATCTGTTGGTATTCCTCCCCAGCCATGTCGTCATATATGTTCATATCTGTTGATATTCCTCCCCAGCCATGTCGTCATACATTTTCATATCTATTGGTATTCCTCCCCAGCCATGTCATCATACATGTTCATATCTGTTGATATTCCTCCCCAGCCATGTCGTCATACATGTTCATCTTGAAAACAGAGCTTCCTGCAGCCATCAGCAGTTTCCTGAGCCCAGAGACATCGGGGTATGCATACACTTCCTGCATTATCAATTAAAATGACTAGAACTTCATTCAAACAAATATACCTGCCTAGTTACATAAAGCCGTTCCCACTGTGGTTCGTGCCTGATCTATAGCCGTTATTTCCGTCCATATGGGACATTAACAATGACGTGACTGACACTGGTAAAACAGATTGGATCAGATAACAAACATGAAACATTACCTGCACCTGGGCAGGCATCAGAGATTCAGCCGAGATCTCATTGTCACCAAACCAGTGTACACTAATGCCGTGTCTAGCAGGACTTGGAGGGAAGCCTTAGTGTGGTGTTGTCTAACGTGGAGGAAATGTATCTCGGACTGAGAGAAAACTATCCATCAAACCCCGTCAGCACCCGACGTCCTGTCCTTCATTTGGGTCTGGCTGCCCGTGCAAATGTACCCCTTCCTCCCCTGGACTCTCTGAGAACAGCCCACGGAGAAGCCCAAGGCCAAGAATGTACCTTCTGTCGCTTTATTATCAGCCACACTGAACTAGGCAAGAGCTGTGGCTGGTCCTGGCCCAATCTGTCAACATCTGACTCTTCCCCTCACAGCTGCTTTGTATTACAGGCTTTCCCTCAGCCCAAATCTTTCACACGTGTTCCCCGGAATCAGAGCGATACAACGGGATATCAGTTTTGCCATTCTAATTACGGCCTACGCTGAGGGAAACAAAACAGTGCTGTTAATGAGCGGCTTTGGGATATTAACACATATTGAAGCCCATTGAACACTAAATAAGCCAGTTGATTTATATTAAAATGCATTTCCTCTTTGCGGTCTCATTTATCTTGGTATCTAAAAGTGAAATGCAGTCAGCCGAGGTCTATTCGGGAGCCTCCGGGTTGTGTCTGTAGGCATTTCCGACCTGTCTGATGTGACTGAATGGGTCCTTGTTTTAGGCTGCTGCCAGATCAAGGTGGGGTCATGGACAGCTGGGATTGGTTTGCACTGCTCTGACCAGATGCTCATCCGTGACACTTGTTGGAGATGGACTCATTGACACAGTTGGTCGAAACACAGTGTCCCATTCTGCGGCTTGTCATACTATGAAACGTGACAGTTATTTCGAGTGTCTTCTTTTCACCGTCTTCATTGAGTGTTCCAACCCGAGTGGATCCTTCCGGTAACCAGTGGCGATATTTGGATAGTTGACGGACGTAGTTAAGGTGAAACCAGATGAAAAGGTTAAGCCCTGAACTGAACAGTGTTTTGCCCGATTCACCTAGGTCAGTGAAGGGTTAGATTTGAACGGGAAAGGCGTTGGAGTTTGTGTCAAAGGGGTTGTCTACATGGCTTCCAGTTAAGGACCGTCCATCCAGGGGGATGGTACTATAGTAACCCAGGAGCTGTGAAACTGTCAAACACGGGTCACTTGGTGTTGATGTTGTCAGAGCAGGTGCTGCCGATACTGGAGCCCCATAAACAGTCCTGGAGCCAGTCTGCCCTGATCCCACACTGCGTTCCACCCCCCACCCCCACCGCAGATCCCCACCCCAGTCAGCCTGCATGCCTTCCACATGTGTCACCCTTTCGTCCACCCTTCCTCTCCAAACCCCCCCCCC